>QANX01003533.1:3351-94877 GCA_003254975.1 Ochetophila trinervis
GTTATTTCTTAAACATGTCAGTTTCGAACCGATGAATGCCGTGGAAATTAGTTATTCATTTGATTCATTTTTTTTACTTATTAAAATTTTAGTATTAAGCTAAAGTGATAAATAGTAAAACTATTTATTGGAAAATTCTTACATCTCTAGCTTATTTGAAATCATCAAAGAAACAAAAAATAGAAAAATAATTACTACTTGTTTATTTTGAAGAAAGTATAAGTATAAATAATTCATAAAAAAAACATAAATAATTCATCAAAAAAACAGTAAGAGTATAAATAATTAATATATATAAGATATTGTAGACGTCAAAACTAGTATTTCATTTTCGCAGAGCAATCCAAATTAATATATAAAAATATTTTGATGACTAAATGAATTTTTTTCTTCCTTTTTTGTGAAATCTGTCACCATGCAGACCATCAATGATGTTCTTTTTGGGGTTATATCATCTGGGCTATCAAGATACTTGGATCACCAAGCAACAAATGGTAAAAAAAAAAAAATTGATAAAATTTCCAGTAATCTTATTCTTTATAACTATATTTCAAATCACTATGACTAATTACCTAATTTAAAACTTTCTTCTTTTCTGCTTAAGTTTTGCAGGAGGGTCTCCAAATAACAGGGGTAGCCATGGTGAATTTAAGAGAACAGCTAGGAATACAGGTACACTCAATATTATTATTATTATGGCCTCAAACCTGCATTTCATTGATTTTAGGCAAACTTACCACGCCTCTAGTTAGTACATTCCATCAAAAATATGCAAATTAACTCAACCCCACTTATTATTATAAGTGGGGTTTTTTTTTGGTAAATAGAACTGCTATTAAGCACAAAAAGTCCAAAATGGGATTACAAAGGAAAGCATTCTGAAAGATCGGTGACATATATGTCACTCAACTCTTTCGGAAAGCTTCCTAAATTAAAAGAAGAAAACATTACATTTTTGCCTCCACTCAAAGCCATTTTTGCCACAAAATCAGCAAACTGATTAGTGGATCTCTCATTCCAACAAAGATTCCAGTTATTCTCAAAAAATGTATTTCAGATATTCTTGATTGCTTCTCTAGTGAACCATCCCAAAGGTTCTTTAAAGGAGTTAATTTCATTTACCACCCCCAAAGCATCAGAAGAGAAACAAAACTTCCTCCCTTGCATTTCACAAGCAATGCTAGATGCCCTTTCTAAAGCCTTCACCTCTGCCTCATAAGCCAAAGAAAGGCTTAAAAGTTTCGTCCTTGCCACAAGGATAAGACCATTCTCATATCTGAAGACAGCTGCAAGGGCTGCTCTGCCATCTTTAAAAGCTGCATCGTTGTTCACTTTTGTAACCCCAATCTCCGGAGCTTTCCACCGGGCCACAGGACGAAGATGATCAAACGTAGATGTATACTGCAAAACTCCCGAAAATTCTTGAACACAATGGTCCACCTAGCATCTTTTCTCCAATATAGATTGCTGCCCTTCAAACAAAATTGCATTCCGAAGGCCCCAGAAGCAGTAGAAAAGGGTAGCCAGAAACACTGAACAATCAGCTCTCTCTAACTCCCCTTTACACAACCAATCAGGGGGGGTAATACAATAGTCTATAAGTTCTGTGATGTTTGAAGCTGGCCAAGAGTCCATCTTCCCCCCCCGGTTGCAGCCAAAAGCCAATGCTCTCATCCCAGAGNTTTTGTCTAAGGATGGACTCCCAGTGAGCTCTTTGATTTCTTAGGTTATCCATAAGGGTCCTTCTTCTATCATCTTCTAAGTTGCTATCCAAATCCATCTCTTCTAACTCCTTTCCCATTTGAGTAATCTTTGTCTGAGCATGCCCAAAATAATTTTTATTCCAAGTTCTGAGGGCTTTGGAAATATTAATTAAGCTCCTCCTGAGTTGATGACTTTCCATACCATCTTTCCAGCCTTCCTCCCAAGCTTTTTGGACTACTTCAAAGCTAGACACATCCGAAGCCCACGCTTTCATAAATCTGAAGGGCCGATTAACAAAAGACTGCTTCACTCCGTCAGTCTTGAGTAGGATTGGGCAGTGGTCTGAGAATTCCGGAATTAGATGTTCCACTGTTGCTTTAGGGAACATCGTAATCCATCTGTGATCAGCCACTGCCCTATCTAATCTTTCTTTGATATTTGCCAACCCGCCTCTTCCGTTCCACCAAGTAAAACGCTTGCCACTAAAGCCCAAGTTTATCCCTCCTATATCATTGAGGAAATTTTTTAAAAAAAGCCGCTTCTTACCTACTGCTCTTCCTCCCAATTTCTCCTGATCATGAATCACTTCGTTGAGGTCTCCTATGATTAGCCAAGGACTCTCAACTGTTTCTAAGAGTCTGGTTAGATTTTCCCAGAAGACACTTTTTTCCCCTTCGTAGGGGATACCATGACAAGCCAAAAGATTCCAAAGATGATTACCCCTCAAATCTTTTACAAGACAATTTATAAACCTATCTGAATGCCCAACACATTCTAGGTTGACTTCATCTGTCCACATTAAAGCTAGACCACCCGCCATACCCTTAGCCTCCACCAAAAACCAATGTCTAAAATTTAGCTTTCTACACACTTTTTCCATCTTTCTCCGATCACATTTAGTCTCCATAAGAAAGAGACAGTCTGGGTCAAATTTCCCAACCACTCTTTTAAGATAGTTGACTGATTCCAATTGACCTAGCCCTCTACAGTTCCACGAGAGAACTTTCAAAGGTGAGAGTGGGGCATGTGATGGCCCGCCTCCTCGGCCAACTGAAAATCCAGATTCCTCTTTGCGTTTTTGCTACTCTCCGGCTTTGAGCTACCCTCACCATCCCTTTCTCCCTTTTCTGCTCTCCTTCTTGCTACCTTCTTCCACGACCGAGGGGTATTTTCTTTACTAGTGTATTCCCTCCTTTTTCCTTTATTTAAAAGTCTTGCACTTATCCTTGCTATAGACCCATTCAGCTGAGAGTCAACTTCCCTGGGCTCCGTAAGAGATGCCACAGCTTCATTACGGGCTTCCTTTATAATTTCCTGCGGGCTATCCTTCCAATCCAAAGACTTTTCCCTGGGGGATCCAGTTAAGCATAAATGAGCTGGCATTTTGAGATTGGGCCCTAGCCTTTCATTTATATAAATTCCACCTGGATTGGGTCTTTCTTCAGCCCGGCTCAGGCCCAACCTGTTCTCTAATTGGCCCAACCCGGTTTCCTCAGCCAAGCTGTACCCGATTATGCCTTGAACCATCTTAGATGCCCATAGGGTTATGTCCATAGGTTCAGTCCCTTCCTTCCGTATTCTCTCCATCACTGCCTTTTGCAGCTCCTCAAAATTTCCGGAGTCCAGTCCCTTCACAGTCAGGTTTAGGGCCTCTGCTTCCCTCCTCTTTGCTATTTCTCTAACTAAGCTCTCTGCAGCTCTTTCATTTTGCAGNATCAAGCTCTTTGCATAAACCCAAAGGTAACCTTGAGGTGGACATAGTGTAAATAGGTATAGCTTGAATGACTGAAGAAATAAGTGTTGCCTTTCCCGCTTTCGAAAGGAAGTGTTGATTCCATCCTTCAATCCTTTGACTTATTCTATCCCTCAAAATTTTGAAATCCAAATTCTTATTCCGGCTTGGAAGAAGATTGTTTCCCAAATAAACCGACCCCTTTTCCATTTCTTTAAACCCGAAGATATTCCTAATATCCCTTCGATCTCCCGAAATTGTATTCTTTGAGAATAGAATACTAGATTTATTCATATTTGCTTCTTGGCCAGACCAACTAAAGAGCCGGTTCAGACATCTTTTGACAGCCAAAGCATCTTCTTTTTTGGCCCTACACATAACAATCAAGTCATCTACAAACATGAGATGAGAAATAGCTGGGGCTGACCGACTTATCTTGATTCTGTGGAGACATCCTACCTTTTCCTCTCTCGAGAACATTCTTAAAGGATCGCCTTGCCTTAACCCTCGGCTCGGAGAGCAGGTTCCAGCGATTCCACCATTGATGAGTAATGAGTACTGAACTGAACCTAAACAACACCCAATCAGCTTTTGTACATCCTTCGAGAATCCCCAAGCATTCAACGCTTTCTCCACAAATCCCCATTCCAACCGATCGTAAGCTTTTTTGAGATCCACCTTGATCATCATAAGCCCATTTCTTCCTTTGTGCTTCTTTATCTTGTGAGTTACTTCTTGGGCAATGATCGTGTTCTCCGCAATCCACCTACCTTCAACGAATGCTCATTGGTTAGAGGATATAATCCTTCCCATCAGCTTCTTTAATCTGTTCGTTAGAATTTTGGAAAGAATCTTGTAAACAAAATTACAAAGACTGATAGGGCGGAACTCATTAAAATTGCTTGGCTGTCTAGTTTTAGGAATAAGGACCAGGAATGTCTTGTTGATGCTGCTGGGAACTTTCCTCAATCTGAAACACTCCTGGATGAACCTCACTACTCTTCTACCAACCGTACTCCAATAGCTTCTAAAAAAGAACCCTGGGAAGCCATCCGGTCCTGGACTTTTGAGGGGATGCAACTTCTCCATGCTTGCCCGGATTTCCTCTTCTGAAGGGATGCTAATAATAATGTCATTTTCTTGATCGGTGATGCATCTGGAACCAAGACCCTCCAAATCACTAGGACAAACCGGGTGATCAGATTTGTATAATTCCTCAAAATTTCTTACAAAGTAATCTCTGATTTCCTCTTTTTCCACCAGCCACTTATTGCCATCTTTTATAGTCACTATGTTATTCCTCATTCTCCTCATTGTTAAGCTCATGTGAAAAAACTTTGAGTTTTTATCTCTTTTTAGCCACACCTCCCTCGATTTCTGTCTAAGGATGGACTCCCAGCGAGCTCTCTGATTTCTTAGGTTATCCATAAGGGTCCTTCTTCTATCATCTTCTAAGTTGCTATCCAAATCCATCTCCTCTAACTCCTTTTCCATTTGAGTAATCTTTGTCTGAGCATGCCCAAAATAATTTTTATTCCAAGTTCTGAGGGCTTTGGAAGTATTAATTAAGCTCCTCCTGAGTTGATGACTTTCCATACCATCTTTCCAGCCTTCCTCCCAAGCTTTTTGGACTACTTCAAAGCTAGACACATCCGAAGCCCACGCTTTCATAAATCTGAAGGGCCAATTAACAAAAGACTGCTTCACTCCGTCAGTCTTGAGTAGAATTGGGCAGTGGTCTGAGAATTCCGAAATTAGATGTTCCACTGTTGCTTTAGGGAACATCGTAATCCATCTGTGATCAGCCACTGCCCTATCTAATCTTTCTTTGATATTTGCCAACCCGCCTCTTCAGTTCCACCAAGTAAAACGCTTGCCACTAAAGCCCAAGTCTATCCCTCCTATATCATTGAGGAAATTTTTTAAAAAAAGCCGCTTCTTCCCTACTGCTCTTCCTCCCAATTTCTCCTGATCATGAATCACTTCGTTGAGGTCTCCTATGATTAGCCAAGGACTCTCAACTGTTTCTAAGAGTCTGGTTAGATTTTCCCAGAAGACACTTTTTTCCCCTTCGTAGGGGATACCATGACAAGCCAAAAGATTCCAAAGATGATTACCCCTCAAATCTTTTACAAGACAATTTATAAACCTATCTGAATGCCCAACACATTCTAGGTTGACTTCATCTGTCCACATTAAAGCTAGACCACCCGCCATACCCTTAGCCTCCACCAAAAACCAATGTCTAAAATTTAGCTTTCTACACACTTTTTCCATCTTTCTCCGATCACATTTAGTCTCCATAAGAAAGAGACAGTTTGGGTCAAATTTCCCAACCACTCTTTTAAGATAGTTGACTGATTCCAATTGACCCAGCCCTCTACAGTTCCACGAGAGAACTTTCAGAGGTGAGAGTGGGGCATGTGATGGCCCGCCTCCTCGGCCAACTGAAAATCCAGATTCCTCTTTGCGTTTTTGCTACTCTCCGGCTTTGAGCTACCCTCACCATCCCTTTCTCCCTTTTCTGCTCTCCTTCTTGCTACCTTCTTCCACGACCGAGGGGTATTTTCTTTACTAGTGTATTCCCTCCTTTTTCCTTTATTTAAAAGTCTTGCACTTATCCTTGCTATAGACCCATTCAGCTGAGAGTCAACTTCCCTGGGCTCCGTAAGAGATGCCACAGCTTCATTACGGGCTTCCTTTATAATTTCCTGCGGGCTATCCTTCCAATCCAAAGACTTTTCCCTGGGGGATCCAGTTAAGCATAAATGAGCTGGCATTTTGAGATTGGGCCCTAGCCTTTCATTTATATAAATTCCACCTGGATTGGGTCTTTCTTCAGCCCGGCTCAGGCCCAACCTGTTCTCTAATTGGCCCAACCCGGTTTCCTCAGCCAAGCTGTACCCGATTATGCCTTGAACCATCTTAGATGCCCATAGGGTTATGTCCATAGGTTCAGTCCCTTCCTTCCGTATTCTCTCCATCACTGCCTTTTGCAGCTCCTCAAAATTTCCGGAGTCCAGTCCCTTCACAGTCAGGTTTAGGGCCTCTGCTTCCCTCCTCTTTGCTATTTCTCTAACTAAGCTCTCTGCAGCTCTTTCATTTTGCAGGACTGTGGTCCTCTGTCCAATGAAGTTCGCGTATACCTGCTCAGTAGTGGAGTACTCCTCGGGTATCGTGTCCCTTTTCTCTCTCCTTGCAAGAACCATCGGCAGGGGGTTCTGATCTAATACCGGTGCTGGGTTGAAGATAAGGTTTCAGGCATGCTCCGATCTTATCCACGGTCCGTATTTCTTGGCCACTTCTCCTTTTGCCGAAGAGATCATCACTGCATTCTCCAGGTGGCACCGTCCAGTTACATGAGAGAGAACCCCGCAGTTGTAGCAGAAATCGGAGAGCCTCTCGAACTTGAACTGCACCCAAAGTTCTTCGCCGCCCTCTCATTTCTGGAAAAATCCGGCTGGAAGAGGATCCTCCGCTTCCACATCCACCCAAATCCGAAGGTAACGTTGCCCGAATACATATTTCTGCTTAGCTGTTTCTCTGTGTAGATAACCTAATTGGTTCCCAATACTCTCGGCCGTTCCTTTGTGCAGGTAAATAGGAGGGAGGCCGTGGATTTGAATGTGGAAGGAGGTGGTTTTGAAAGATATTTATGAGATAGTTTTGTCCTCTGGCCACTCCTTCAGAATCAAAAGCAATCCATTTAAGGACCATGGTCTGCTGCGGTACACGAACTCCCGGTCCTTCGAATTTCCGAAGCTAAATTTGAAGATGTTTTCTGAGATTTTGTCAATTTGAACCTTTCCTTGTAGTCTCCACGTTTTTTGAATAATTTCAGCTAGTGTAAACCTCCTGAAAAGTCTAGTTGAAAGGATTTTTCCTACTAGGATTCTACCAGTGAGTGTATCCCCTTCCTGGCTTCTTGGCTGCAAAGACAGGTTACCCAAAGCCTCCTGAATAGCAAGGGTTCTGCCCTGATTCTGATCCATTGGCTGTATTTTTGTCATGTTGTTGTTCATAACTATCTGGATAATTTAGCTATTAAGAACTGTATGTAATGATCAAATCTGAATGATCTTCAGAGGACTTTCAAGCCTCGGAGAGCAATATGCTCTGGATTATTTCCTTCATTCACAAAAACATGCATTGACATTATCATCGCTGAAGGAGACTATGTTCTCCTCCGGTGCACTGGAGGCCGGAAAAGCTTGGACGACATTTCGGACATAGCCGGCCGGTGCCCTTTTTGGTTCTCTATTTTTGAACTGTTCCCTTCATAAATTATCGTATTGCAATATTTTCTGTTTCATTAGCTCCTTCTTGAAGCCTAACTAGTTGAGAGTAAGCTCCTTCTGGATCTTTGATCAACTCAGCATGTGTTCCATTGATTAATCTTTGATCAACTCAACATGTGTTCCATTGATTAATTATCATAAATGGGATTTTATTATAAGTGGGGTTGAGTTAGTGTTATGGCCTCAAGCCCGCATGTCAATGATTTTAGGCAAACTTATCGCGCCTCTAGTTAGTAAATTCATCAAAAATATGCAAACAATATGCATGTATGAATTTTGAAATAAAATGCCGGTATCATATACTAGATTCAATTTTTAGCAAAAATAACATATAGCAATCACATTGGTTTCATCTTTAAAAACATCAAGATGCATAGTAGCTCCTTTCATACCCATCAAAATACTTAGTAACATAACACACATAGAGTTGTGATTTTAGGTGCAAGTTTACTTACCCGGAAAATATGCAGCCTTGCAACTTCTTCAATTCTAAATCTTGAAATTATTTTCTATCAAAATAAAATAAAATAAATCTTGAAATTATCACCAAGTCCTATAGAAAATAAAGCATAACTTAAATCTATGTATCTACCAAACACCTAAACTCTTGCCTAAACAAAGAATTTGAAACTTAATTTTTATTACTTTCAAGATGAACCTTTAACTTTTCCGTTGTAGGTGTGAGCAGCAAACCAACTAAGTCAATATGAGTAAAGATTAAACACAAAAATATCCATTTGCCTTAACCTTATTGAACTACTAAACTTGCTAGGACAACTTCCACAGTTTGGCAAATGATCCTGACTTCAAAATTTTCCAGAAACAACCTAGACATATAAAAGTAAGTCTCCGCAAAATTTCAAAGTCCAAAAGAAAATCCCAAGTAACTAAACTCACTTCCATGGTATGATAAAACTACCCTGCAGTAAAGTCAGTTTCAAGGTATCCAGCTTCGAAAATTCACCATAATTCATACAAACATCCAATAAAGCTCTCTAACTTTCTGGATGACTAGTTAATCAAAATATTTCTTATATACAAAATTTCAGCTTACTTAGAGACATCTAAGACCTCCAACCGAGACACAACTTTCAGGTGATCTTCCTGTTGAGAAACTGAACAGTTTTCTTGTCCCAACTTCAAATGAATATATCTCCTTCAATTTTTAACCTATTGTGTGATTCAAAAGACTACAGAAAGCTTATTGAGTTAGTCAAGTGGACAGTTTTCTTGGCAGCGGTATGGTATGGCTTCTCACATATTTGGCATACAACAGGACCTTTAAAATAGTTAGTTAGTGGTATCTAGCCTTGATAAAGATAAGGTCATTTGTAACTTTCTTTTTATCACCTATAACCTCTTCATTTCCTTCACTCTTTAACTTACCACTTGTGCATCCGATATCTGGTATGTCTCTTATCAAACTCCACCTCATGCTTCCCACCTCCTATACTAGAAGCTTCCTATTTCTTTCAATTGACTACCAATCCTTTCTTCCAAACAACTCCCACGGCTACCACACATAAGTACAAAGACCAATTTTCTACACACACACACACACGCAAACCAATTAAATATACTCTTCCATATATAAATATAAATAATACAAACATATACATAGGAAGCCACCTTAAAATATTCTTCCATATATATAAATATACTACAAATATATATGTATAATAAATATATATTCATATATACCAAAACAATAATGCCAAATTCCAAACAATAATTCTTTTTAAGTTATGAAGAGGGCCTTACAAAATTATTATATACTGATCAATTTCTTATTCCGAGTGTTTGCTTGGAATCCACCGATTCAATCAGGAAGTATCCGATTTAATGATGAGAAGCAATCCAGAATCTCGTTGGGGCAATAGATTTGGCATATTTCTGTTACCTATTCAATATCAGAAAAGAGGTACAGATCCTCTTCAGTATCTCAAAAGAGCGAAGGTGATGCTTGACAGAAAGAAACTATCTGCGGAGGCTCATTTCTCATACGGAATTGGTTATTTTGTAATGACTTGCTTGGGAGCAAAGGTGAGTAAAAATGAAAGTTATTGGCTTGAATTAAAAGGGGGAAAAAATATTAAAGGATAAAAAGTCTCAACTTTTGAGGTTTCTTAAATGGTAACTAATACTTTCTCTTGTGTTTTGTTTTTTTTGTAGCTTGCAAGCTTGCTTAATTACAGGATCATTTGCAATACTAGCTTTACCATCTCGAATGTACTTGGACCACAAGAGGAAATTGCATTCAGAGGCAACCCCATAACTTATCTAAGAGCAAATTCATCTAGTTTGCCCCATGTATGACCTCTAAGATCGATCAACTCGAATATATATACTTGTTTAAGTATTATAAATAAACAAATTATTTATTTTATTTGATATATATATATATTTAAGATATTTGTCCAAGAAAATTGTGGTTTTGCCACTAGACTATCCCCAAGACGATAAATATAAGTGTCAGTGTTGTTGTTGGTTCGAAAATGCAGGCACTGACTATGCATATGGTGAGCTATGCTGGAAGAGCTGACATGCAAATTTTGGTGGCCAAAGATATCATCACTGACCCTGAATTTCTTGCCAAGTGCTTCGAGGAGGCCTTGCTTCAGATGAAGGAAGCGGCCGAAGCCGTCATCAAAGGCTAGAACTTCCATATTTAGATTATTATTATTTTTGGGTATATTCTCAAAAGAATGTTATAAATTTACAGATGAATATGCTAGTTTTTCTTTGTTGTACTGCTGTACTCAATGTCATGTCACAAGCAGAGTAAGCTGATAATATCATATGATAAACAATTACTTAGAAACACTCAGAAAATCTGCAGGTATACATAAATTTGACTGCAAGAAAAGAGTTGCTTTTGATATCAAAGTTAAAAAGTTATCTTTGTTCCACATAACACAACATTTCTAATAGCTTATTGTACTATTACTTGTATTATCAACTTGGTAGCTTAGTGGAAGGAAATCGGCTGAATTTTTACATTTGTGAGTTTATGAGCTGAAGTTCATGTCTTGGTATGCTTCATTATTGCCTTGGATGGTCACATGCGCCAATATTGTGTGCCGGAGAGTCTATGATTTGATGTCTATGAAACTACCAAGATGTATTTTTTTTATTCAACCAAAAAAAAAACTTAGTATATATATTTGAAGACGAAACAACTTGAAATGTTACTAAAATTACGATTGGCATAACTTTTGAAATGCCAAAAATAGTCTTTAAGGCTCAAAAAATGCTCTTGAAAGTGTTTTGTCAATATTTTAAAAGTGCTTTAAACTTCAAAAAGAATTTTCAATCAAAACCAATAAAAAGTGGATCAAAATGTAATATCAAACTTGATCTAAGTTTGATAATATTAATTTTGAAAGGTCCTATTTGTACTTTTATTAAGAAAATAATAACAAAAATTAAAATAAAATAAAAAAATTACATTCCACTTCCATCGACAAAGCTACCTTCACATAAAAAGGATGCATTTTTTTAAAATATTTTTTTGGTAATATATATATATATATATATATATATTTGTTTTTCAAACAATTCATTTGGATCAAAATGCAAAAAATTAAAACTGGAATGTTCAAGTTGTAAAGTTGAATTTGAAGATTCAAAATGCAATCATCACAAATTAAAAAGTGTTAAAATACAATTAATTTTGAAATTATTTAATTATTTTGTTAATTAATACAGATGTCGTTTGATAACATTTTCATTTTTTGTTTTGTTTTTGAATTTTTTTGAAAACAAAAAATGAAAATGCGTTTGATAACTATTTTTATTTATTTTTTTGAAAAATTTAAAAATAAAAATACATTTGATAACTATTTTTATTTTTTCAAAAACAAAAATTATTTTCACTTTTCTTTTAAAAGAAAAAAAACGTTAAAATGTTATTTTTCATTTTTTTTTTGTCTTTGATAATGTCAGGATACAAAACAATTCAAACAAGGCTTGAAGCCAATACTGACACCGTCCAAATGTGGCCAAGACCAGGAATTGCTCGAACATGGCAAGAACCTAGGACCACCCGGTCAGGGCTGGAGCCTAAGATTACCAGGTTGAGGCCGGAGCCCGGGACTGCCTGGTTGGGACCAAAGCTTGGGACCACTTGGTTGGAGCTGGTACCTAGGATCACGAAGTCGACGCTGGAAATCGAGATCGCTTGGTCCATTGGAATCTGGGACTGCTCGGTTTGAGCCAGAAATTTGGTACAGCCCGGTCAGGGCGATACCCAGGACTGCCCAATCGGGCCGGTATCTTTGACTGCACGGTCAAGCTGATACTAGGGATAGCCCAGTCGGGGTTAGAACCAAGGACCACCCGGTCGAGCCAAAACTCTGGACCATCTGGATCCGGAATTCTTAAATTACCAAAATTCAGTGTTCAACATTAATCGAATATGAATTTGTTTAAATTTATTTGTAAAGTTTTTAAAAAATACTAAAATAAATAAATAAAATGGTTACCAAAAATAATTTTTTTCATAAAAAAATCAAAAAATGGTTGTTTTTCTTTTTTTCCTTTTAGCAAAAACATAAACCATAAATAAAAGCTAAAAATCAAAATAAAAAATAAAAACTGAATGCGTTAACAAACGAACTCTAAGTGTTCTTTCTAGTTTGTTTTGTTTCATTTTGTATTATTATTGTGCATGTATGATAATAAGTCTAGCTGAAGTTTGATAAAGTTTGAAAAATCATCACTTAGCCTTTTAAAGTTTGAAACTTTCACTTTGGATGTGATTAACCATGCTATCATTAGACTTATTCCAAAGGTGAAGGATCTTTCTAATGCTTCATACTATAGGCGTATAAGCCTTTGCAATGTTATTTATATAGATTATTGCAAAGGTTTTGGCAAATGTTTGAAGTCTGTTCTACTAAATATTATTTCGGAGGAGCAGAATGTCTTTGTTCCAAACATACATATTACGGACAATGCTATAGTAGCCTCGAAATTTTTCACATCCTGCATCAAAGGAATAAAATTTCTTCTTCCCGCTATTTGGCCTTGAAGCTTGACATGATTAAAGCTTATGATAAGATTGAATGGAGCTTCCTACAGGCATTGATGGTTCAATTAGGTTTCTCTTCTCAATGGATACGATTGATTATGAAGGGTTGTCGGGTCTCATTACTACGTGTCATATTCTTTTTTTATTAATGGTGATTCGTTTGGCAGGATTTAACACCAAAGAGGTCTAAAATAGGGAGATCCACTGTCTCTTTATCTTTTTTTAATTTGTGCTGAAGGGTTGTCGAGTCTCAATAAACAAGCAGAGGAGCAAGGTTATATCTGCAGGATTAAACTTGCTTGTACTTGCTCTTCGATCTCCCACATCGTTTTTGTAGATGATAGTTTACTGTTCTTCTGAGCTAATGTCCAAGAGTACCGAACGGTGTTATATATTTTGCATAAGTGTGAACTTGATTTGGAACAAAACGGTAATATGGGGAAGTATACAATTACTTTTGTCTGTGGCACACCCCAACATGATCAAACTGCAATGGAAAGCCTATTCAGAAGTAAAATTTCTAACTTTCAAGATACCTATCTTGGTTTGCCAGTTTTTATTAGTTGAAGTAAAAAGTATGTGTTCCGTTCAATTTTAAATCGAATGTGGAAGAAGTTACAAGGTTGGAAGGTTAGTTTATTGTCAAAAGCTGGAAAATAAATCCTTCTCAAAGCGATGGCTCAATCGGTCCCCATTTAAACTATGAGCTTTTTTTTAAGCTTCCCTCGGATTGGTGTAACCAAATGCAGGCTTTGATGGCTATAGGGACCACAAGATAGGTTTTATACCGATATCTGATTTTCATTTTATTAAAAAAAAATTCTATATATTTTCGTTAGAAAAAAAGAAAAGGAAAAAAATGATCATGTATGGGCTACCAAACATCTATTTTTCACCTTTTTACCGTGCTACATGGAAGCTTAATTTCTATCGGGATCTTTGACAATCATTGTTTTTTTTTTTTTTTTTTTTTTTCATATAGCTTTTAATACTTTAAAAGAGATTTAATATAAAACCAATTAATAATCATATCATAAGTTAACAATAATCATATCATAACGTAAACTATTAGCAAATCGAGTGTCTATCACTGTTGGAGATAATAGCAATACTACTTTTTTTTTTTTTGGTGGATCATAGCAATACTACTTGTAATTATAAGTTTTGTAAATTCATATGATATAACGAAACGAAGTCCTAAAAACCTTAATTTTAGGGGAAGTTGGGTCATTGCACTGCTCTCATCATATTCCTACCATTTCCATTCATTAGAACACCTTTCCTTTCAAAATCATCAATTTGCTTGGCACTGTTAGGGAGATAGATTACATTTTATTTAAACCCACATGTTTGTTGAGCGGGACTAAATTATATTAGACTAAACTATTTTATATATGATCCAATTTGAGTGAACTAAAGTTCATATAATCCAATCCAATCCATTTTAGTATAATGCAATAAACAAATCTTTAATTTTTTTTTAATATTAAATTGAATTATCATTTCTTTCAAAATTTAAGTCAATCAAAAGTAGATCATCAATTTCTTTAACAATTTTTTTAACAAATATTTTTCTCTAAAAATACATATCTCATATATGATTATTTTCTATCCATTTCCAGGCTCTCTCACATCTCATCAAACCAATAAATAAGTATATACACCAGTCATGAATTTTTACAACATTACAGATCTCTCTCCCTCTCTTTGTATAACAAGAAAAGCACAAACTTCAATCGCCATAACTAAATTGTCATCAAGGTCAGACAACCAAAACCATAAATAACCAAATAACAACTCGGCATGATGCACCATTCTTTATTGGCTCAGGTACACATTTTTCTTTTGTCTTAGCCCTCTGATAGTCAAGCTTTGGATAAGGACCTGAATTTCTGGCTGCTTCCTTTCTTTCTTCTAAACAGCAGCCTCTTCAGCAAACCTAATCCTCCCTGCTTCTTACTTGGCACAATAGCCAGCACGCTGAAGGAGTTGTTATTACTGGTTTTGCAGCCTGAACCACGGCACGCTTCTGGAGTATGCAACGCGGCATTAGGGGCATGCATGACAATTGCAGTGTCTACACTGCTTGTGGTTTCTTCAAGTTTTGGAGGCCTGAGAATCAATGCTTTTTTGGCATCATCCTCGGCCACCATGCGATCACGTAGAGAGGAGCGCTTGCTCAGCTTCTTATCACTGTTGGATATTGGTGCGGCTAGCATCTTGTCCAAAATTGCTGCTTCCCTCGGCGAAGCCAGTGCCTTGAGCTGTTTTCCCAGGTTTATGATGGTTTCTTGGCATTCTGCCAACTTCGCTGAAGCTGTTGTGATCTCCCAGCCCTGAAAATTAAACAACAATTATTGAAACTTTACAATTGTGTTGGATCATTTACTTTTATGTTTGTCTAAAACACAATGAAATTGATATGTTTATTATAGACTATTGTTTGGTATGAAAATTTGTTTTCCCCAATAAAAGTAGAGAGAAAAAGCTGTATATGACATGATGACTTACAGGTCGAGATTGCTTTTCCTCTTGGTTTATTCCATACTTGGGAACTTCTTTCCTTGCATCACTGAGATTATACTCAAATTAAAAATTCATCATCAAATAAAAAAATAAAAGAATTAGAAAAGTTTCTTTTGTTTCTCGGAGGAAATTATATGATTACCTTTCTAGCTGCAGCTGAAGTTCTAGACATGTTGCTTCTAATTCTTCCAAACAGCTACGCTTATCCTCTAATTCAAACTCTAACGATGAGAACTTCTGGAAGACTTCATTCAATTTAGCTCTGGAAACAGTAAGCTGGGTATCAAGATCTTCATTGATCAACTTTTGATCTTCAATCTGGTCTTCAATGATACCCTTTGATGCTTTCAAAGTCTCCAATTCTGTTTGTAAGCTTCCATTCTTTTGTTCCAACTCTTGAAGTTGTATCATCAAAAATCCACTTTTTTCTGTTGCTGACTGTAGCCTAGCTTCCATATCTTTCTTTTCAGATTCATTGCTCTTCAGTTCATCCTTTAATTTGCCATTTTCTTCTTGCAAAGTACACGGGACCTTTTCCATTTGGATCAAAAGATCTTGGCCTGCAGATGAGCGAACCAATTCCGATTCCCCAGCAGGAATATCTACTCCTTGGTCATTTTCTCTCTGAAGTTCATTCCAACCAAAATGCGTCTTGATTTTCTCCCTTGTGCTTGAAGCTTCATTAGGTGTAGCATAATTGTTCAAAATCCAGTCTAAAGCAGATGCCACTTCCTCCGCAAAATTTTCAAGATTAGCATTTCCATTCAACAGATTATTACAAGCAGAAAGAAATCTCTGCAGAAGAGCAGTTAGTTCTGATCGTTTCCATTGAAAAACACGTATAAAGTAGTCTGCAAATGATGCTGAATTCTGATCCATTTCTGACCAATTATCTGGAGTATAGTCAAAGGACATAGATGCTTGGTTAATTCCTTCACACAGCTTGATCATTTTAGCAATTGATTTACTCAGATTGGATGGGATATGCTCTCTGGCACTTACTTCCACTGAGGTATCAGTACTTAGAGCTCCAGTCAAAGAATCTAGGATTGTAGATCTGTTTGGAGATTTCCAAGCAATGCACCTACTCATATGGGGAGGATCAGATTCTTCTACAAGGTTCCCTGAGATTGTAGTTATACCAGCTTCATGTGCAATTGGATGCTTAATATAACCCAAAGCAATTTTGATGTCTTCAAATAAATCTTCTAGACTTCGTTTAGAAATGAGCTTTTGCTCCAACATTGCATTCAAAACAACCTGAAGCCAGTCAAAAGATTTAACAGTTGCTATGTCTTCCTGCGGATTCTCCTTCTTCTTGTCACAGAAACTGGATTGAACTTCTGCAACTGGAACCAGATCTTTACCATTTAAATTCGAGAGATACCCATTTCCAGGAGGTATATCTGCAGTAACTATTGCCAATTTCTCCATCTCAACAAAATCATCCATCAAGCTAATGTCTGAAACTTCAAGGGATTTGCAGTCTGGTGAATCTTTTTGTTTCCCATTTCTAAAATGCTCCAATTCAGAAAGTAAAGCAGTAGCCCAAGATCCAGAAGAACTAATTCCGTCATCACTTCCTACGTCAAAACCTGATGACAAAGCAAGTTTATTTGATAAGGGGCTATATCTTCCAACCTCAATTGATTTCTGGACTTTAGAAATGTCTCCAAGCTGAAACTCAGCCCCTGATAATCTGGAAGCTTCTTGAAAATATGTGGCTCTTGAAGAGTGGATTTCAGTGCTCTTTCTGCTTAGAATTTCTTTAAGAGCTTTGTTTTCTTCTTCCACATCACGTAACCTATCAATCATGAAGATCATCTTCTTACTGTGGATGTCAGGAGAGTTGTCTATGGTGGCTTCTCTGACTGTCAAGTCTTTTGTAAGATTCACTTTTCTTCTTCTCATGTCCGTCTTATTTCTTCCCATCATCTGAACTTCACTCTTCATATTCACTAATGTAGGAGGACCTGGCAGACGTTTTCGTACCAGGAGACGAAGCCTTTCACATTCTTGTTCTAACTTTGTGATTTTACTCACACTTTCTAAATGTTGCTTTTGTGATTCATCAGCAGAGCGACGATAATATTCCATCTCCACATTACGAATCTCAAGTTCCTTTTCAAGCATGTGGAACTCATATTTTAGAAAAGCATTTTCTTTTTCTGTGGAATCTAGTCTAGTCATTAGTGCACTGAATTCTGCATCAGCCTGAGACTTGCGCCTTTGTAAATTTTCAATGAGTTTGTCTTTTCCTACAAGAACATTGCTCAGATTAGAATTCTCAACAGTTAGACTCACAAGCTGACTACTTGCCTGTGTCAACTTCTCTTCTAATAGTTTCTGTGCCTTCTCATATTCTTTTGATGTTATCGTAACAGCATCATGTATTCTTTGCTCCTGTTCTTCTCGAGCTAAACTTAATTGCCGTCTACATTCCTTCAGTGCAGCATCTGAAAGAGCTAAGTTTTCGTTTGAAGCTACAGCTTCCTGCTTCGAAGCTTCATCCTTTTCTTGTTTTAGGAATTCTGTCTCTTTTTCTGCCTTCTCTTGGCCTAAAGGAACAATTTTTATATGATTGTCAAAAGTGGAAGTACTTTTTAATGATGAACTGCAAATACTAAAAAAGTGGGCTCGAAAGGAAACGATAAAGGAAGTGTGAGAAAAGGAGTGGAAGATAATTGTGAATCACCTGCTGTGGCCTCTTCAGGTGTTTCGGCATTTTTTGTCAAAACATCTTCTTTGACATGACAATCTAGGAGAACTGAAGCTAACTTTTCATTCAGATTTTTTCCAGATCTCTCAATTCCTACTCCTTTCTCATTTGTATTTGCTTGTATCTAGTAAAACAAAATGTTGGTAGTACAAAAATCAGATTCTGCTACCAGTTAGAAGTTTCAAAACATGTACCATGAGGTGCTCTCAAATGATGATGCAACATGAACCGATTAGTTGAGGAGGAAAATAACACAAACACAAGATCATCATCACATTGAACATGGTAACAGTCACTAATAATTTGTAGAATGAAATAAACAAGTGTAAAGTTCAATGCATGAATTTTTTTTTTTTAATTTGAAAGAAGGAAATAAATTACCTGTTCAATTCTTACACGACTGTCAGCTTTGCCAATTGCAAGAATTGTCTTCTCTGACGATTTTTTCCTCCAAAGCCATGCCTTGGGATCCATTGTTTTGGTTGCTATTAAGAACATGAAAGGAGACCTAAATGGGTTAGTTTACTTTTTAAAGTAACTATATAATAATAAAAAAGAGTCACTACAAGAACAAGTATAAAGCAGAACTATCAGTACTACAATGTCCTCTGGAATGATGAAATTAAATCAGCTGCAGTGCTTGAAAATATTAATCTAATTGAAGTCAAGGAATTAAATGCTTGGCTTGTCTGTCAATTTATATCAAAAATATTAAAAACCATCACTTGTTTAATTACCATATGCAAAAAAAAAAAGGGTCAGTTTCAGCATTTAAAAGACACATTTTGTTGTTCATCCTCTAAACCTTGGCAAGGCAGCTGGAAAACAACAAACTGTGGAATTACAAAAACTAATTGCAAACATGACAACATATTTTAAAAGATTGTGCTTAAAATTCTATTGAACCAGATGTGAATCTCGATACAAAACAATAAATACTCTTCTTCAGCTTTCAAAAAGTGAAAAAAAGATATTGACCCAAAATAGCAGAAACAATAAAAATGAATCATATATATCGATTATAACTTCGTAATAACAGTCGATCGTCATTGAAATATTTAAGCCAATTCATGGAATGTGCAGTATTTAGTGCACCTAAAAAGAAAATGTAAACTATGGCAGCCCATGGACATTCAGACAGACTAATTGAACATCATATTGCAAAATAGTGATCTTCCCTCTGCTGTAATTGGTAAATCTGTAAACATTCTAAATCTAAATTTGATTCCATATTCTCAATTCAATTATGCACTGCAGGCTAAGGAAATTTGTAAAATTATTATATACCCTTACTATGACAGGAAAGCCAGCTACAAACAATGTTCAAAATCATTAAAGAAATCATTGGGCCAAGATCCAAGTGTCTTAATTACAAATGACATGCAAGTGTCACCGGCCACTATATATGTGGCTCACTGTTGTTTTCAATCAGAATGTTTGTCTTTAAGTCATAATCTCTTTTCAGATAAAACCCTTCTCCATAATCCCAGAACCGATCTACTTAAACAACAACTTGAGAAAGCTATGCACATATATATAGTCAGAACTATACAGTTATATGTATATATATATATATATATACATATATACATATATACATATACAAAAAACAATTCTATATGAGAAAGCTTTAACTAAGAAACCAGACAAAGCAAAATAAACGGAAGTATAATCGAGGGATTATACAGTGAAACTTCAAGCTGTATTTGTGCTCACCTCGCTAACTAGCAGAGTGTAGCATTAAAAAAAAATGCAGGTACTTCATGCTCTATCCAGCTTTAATGGCTGCCAAAACAGAGAAGCTAGTATAGGCCATTTGTGTACAACGTTTGGATATGGAGGAAAAAAACAAAGAAGGGAACCCAAAAAACCTATTTAGACGACCATCTTAATAAAAGCTTTTCATAGGATGCTTGTATCCCACCGACAGTTACCAGGGCACGGTAATAATTCATAAGAGAGAGAGAGAGGGTAAGAAAGTGTTGGGGGAAAAGAAAAAGAAACCCATCACAAAGGAGTCAACGACAATGGCTAAAGGCAAAACAGATATATATTGCTTTCAATGTAAAACGACAGCAAAAATAGAGGTAAATCCCACGCATGAAGAGGCTTCGTAGAGGACAAGCTCTGCCCAAACAGAGCACATCGCTTTGTTTGGTGAATCCAACAGTCCGAAAAAAGGATTAGGTGGAACAAACGCGCATATAAGGATGTTTGGGACACTAGACCATTAGAAAAAGGAGTTGCAAATGATTATGTTTAAACTTTTCCTTTTCTTTACCCTGATTCTTTTGAAAGAAAATTTATATGATATAATCACATTGTTCTTTTTCGCTGTTAGATTAGGGGAAAAAAATACTTTATGTTACCGTTATGTCATGTAATAGTATACGAAAATCGAATAATTTATAGTTTTGTACAATGCTAAACTCATAAGTGATTTACCCCACCATGTTATTTCATATGATATTTGCATTAAAAGTTTTAGATAAGGAGGTTGCTTTTAACAAAATTTAAGTGGCTTAATCAATTCATCACAAATGGCTTAGAAAATAATGGTATATTATATGATTGTTGGGTCCTATTGAGAAATGCTGAAATGGAATTAAATTCTTGTACTTACTCTTAAGGAAAGGATAATGCATGGCATCAAAATGAAAGTCTCTCTTTTTTTAATCCACTAGACAGAGTGTTAAGTTTGAAGGTTCTAATCCTTTTTATGCTAATTTACACCTTGATTGGTAATTACGTTTTTTGTTTTATTTTATTGAGAAATCTCGTATACATGAACGGATTTTTTAAATTTTGAATGAAAAAATAGAAAAAATTCTAATTTAAAAGAAATGAGGATGTGTTTTGAATCTACTACTTCGCAGGTATTAATGTGTGAGACATATCAACTGAATCAATTTTATATGATACCATATACATAAATAAATAATCATACTTATAATAATGAAAAAAAAATGTTTATTAGATAAGCTTTTCTTTAAACAGTTTGAAAAATAATCCTTTTAATATTAAAATTAATTTTCAATTTGGTATTTACATATAATCATCTTGCTAATTTTTTTTTCTTTGTAGTTATATGAAAAATCTAACAATCATTTGAAGCATAAACTAATAAATAATTAAAGTTAACGTAACAAAAAAACAAAAGCCAAAAACATAAACGCTACTAAATGAACATTTATAGTTTATAATGATAAATGAAATCAAATTATGTGTTGAAAATGGTCGCGGTGTTATGCTGCAAAATACAAATGTGTAAAAACAAAATAAAAGTACATAAAGTGGATTTGACTTTTGAAAAAATGGGTTCCATTGACTAAAAACGTTTGCATATGAAAGTTGTCCGCAATTTACAAACAAAAAATATAATCTAAATTGGATTGTACGAGTCTAGCTATCTTTTTCTTTTTTTCTACATTAAAACACTCGCTTTCTTTTCAGTTGGTTCTCACCGGCCACTCCCACTTTTGACTTTTGAGCATACAATTTACTTTTTATAAAGTAAACGAACACGCAAGAATAGCAATACAGTACTTTCTTTTTTGGATTTGAAGGTGTAGCTAAGTGGTAGGAGCAAACTGAGTTTTTATATTTATGAGTATGAGGATTAAGGTTTGAGTCTTGATAGTCCCATTTGAACTTAAGTGTTTATTTCTGCTTCTACTACACGAGGAGGAGGGAGTTTCCAAAGACATGGGCTTCTAATGTAGACTCCCATTGTGTTGAAAAAATATCTGGATTTGACTCACTCACTAGATAACTTTTGAGCTTATGACCCTCTACGGGTAAGTCTTTTTTCTTTTTTACTAAAAAAAATAATATTACTTTCTTTTATTTATTTATTTACTTTTTTTTTTTCCTAATGCATCTATATTTCTTTTTTTTAATATATTATAACCACTTGGATTTGTAATTTAATGTAAAAAAATTTAGTTCCACTATTATAAGTTGATAGTAAATTGCATGTGTTTGAGCCTTGAAAAATTGTTGATTTTATGATGAAATGTTAGATCTAATGTTAGAAGAATGATTTTTGTTGGACCAGATGGAAGTTGAGTGAATGGTTGTGTTGTCCCTAAGACATTGTTATGTTGATCCAAATAAGTATTGGAACGATAAAAATATTGAAAGAATTGAAGTTGGAATAGAAGTCTAGTTCTATTGGCTTAATTATTATTGGTTCATTATTTTTCAGATAAGACTTTTATTCCAAGTAAAATTGCAGATACCAAGAGTTTTTTCCTTTTAGGATTCAACATCATCATAGGATATATATAGGGATCAAAATTCAGATTTCAAAACCTTCTACACATAATGCTCTACACAAACAAACAAACAGATTTTCTCAATAGAAATCAAAATTTAATTTTTTAAGTTTTCAGAATTCTTCAAGCTTTCAAAATTTATTTTGCTTGATCTTTTCATTGTTATTCCATTTGAATTTTATTTGTAAATTCATTTTAAATAGTTAAGGAAATAAATAAACCATTGGAAATTAGTTCTCTATTTCTAAATACAATCATTTGTTAGAAATTGGATTTGCACAATACACTTATTACTATTTTTTTTCTCGTAATTTGAAGATGGCACACTAATAGACTCTTAGGGATCGATTGTTGATCCAAAATTGTCAACTTATCTTTTTGGCGCGCGCTAGTGGGACAACTGGAATTCAAGTTTGAAACTATGGTGGAATAAGAACTTCTAAACATCACGAAAAAGGATGTACCAGCAAATTCCTGCGGCCGCACCTGGAGGAATATATATTCATTATGATCAAGAGTATCAAGTTCAACACGAGGATAGAGAATGATCTCACTGATCTGATACGTTAATACGTGAGTTATCCCAACAGATGAAAGACAACCAAGAGAGATTGCTCAACCAAATGACCGAGTCTTTCAATAATTTGATTGAGTTTTTAGGACAGCAAAATCAGGCTCCTGGTCAACATCAGGCCAAAATTAATCTTGGTCGAAAAAGAAATCAACCAAGAGGATATAATGGCCAGGGCTAAAGACAAGGCCATGGTTTAGATCGAGACGCCATGGAAAATTTGGTCCAAGAGATTGACAACCCAGCTTTCAGACGAATATGACAGCCATCATATAGGAAACCATATCTGAACTATGTAAACCAGACATAATTTCTTAGAGGGTATATATGATCTGACTTCAGTTTTTTTTCGGATGAAAATAATCAGTGTACCATTGAACATATAGGCTTATTCGTGGCCCAATATGGAGAATTTAGGACTAACGATGCGTTCAAGCTTACTCTTCTCAAATTCTCTAACTGGTTTAGCTTTTTCTTGGTACATTAATTCTCAACCAAGATCGGCACAGAATTAGCAAGAGATGAAACAAAAGTTCTATGAACAATTTTATAGGATTTAACCATAAGTTTCTATGGTTGATCTTTATCGTTTGCATCAAAGGGAGGGTGAGCCAGTCAAAGATTTTGTTGCTCCATTTAAGAGAGCAAGGAATAGGTGTTCTCTTGGTATTACTGAATGTGAATTTGTGAAGATAGATAAGAGTGGTTTAAACTTCAAGTTGCAGAAGAAATTCGAAGGCATAGAGTTTAGAGATCTTTTTGAGTTAGTTTCTCGAGAAACTAGGTATGAAGAAATTTTGAAGAAATAATATCAAAGGAAGAATTCTTTCAAGGGTTTTTACTACAAGGATCCTAACAATGAACTCCACATGATCGATACAAAAGATCATGTGGGTGTAGAAGAGATAACTAAGGAAAACGTGGCCAAAGTTGTGGCTACGAGGCTATATACTTGTAAAGCTTTGGTCAGGCCAATGAGAACTCAAAGTGTTTCTAAATTAATGTTTAACTCAAAGAAGAATATGTTTGATACTGAGAAGAGCTATTATTTTTATAGTTCTAAGGTAATCTTTTGTTGGCCAATAACGTGATTCGATTACATGAGGGACATGTTATCCCAACGGACAAAGAAATAAGGAGCAAGTCTTATTGCAAATGACATAATGGATGGAGTCACTCAACTACCAATTGTGTGTTGTTTCGCAATGCTATTTAGGGACTAGTTGAGAAAGGGATGCTGAAATTCTCTGAGAATGGCAAATAAGCGATAGGTATGGATAATGATATGTTCCCAACAGCTGGGGTGAATACGACGATAGTAGATATTACAAAGTTGGTTCAACATTGGACCAAAATGGACTTAGGCCAAACATCAGTTGGAAAATGTTATAAGGAATGTAGGCCTATGGAAATCGAAAAGATTTCATATGAGAAGGTAGAAACACATTCTAAACTTTTGAGTGCAAAGTGCAAAGATGAAATCAAAGCTGAAGAAAAGGTTCATCCCATGGATATGAGGAAAAATGGTTTAGCTATTTTGAAGTCTCAATCTAAAAATTATAGGCCACTTAGTCCAAGGTCAGTGTTTCAAAGGCTTGGACAAAGGTCAGGAATGTTTAGCCAACGAAGCATTATAAAGACATAAAAAATGATGCTAGCCTTCAAGTGTCTGTCCTAAGAAATGGGCAAAAGAAAGAAGTTTCTCAAAACAAAGAGAAACCAAGAAGCTTTAGGCCGCTAGTGACTAAGGTGGGCTAATGGTACCATCCTAGGAACATGATTTACTAAGCTTTTACTAAAATACAAAAGATGAGGTTGCAAAGACAAGTTGCTGAAGCCATGAGATTGGCTGAGGAAGAATAATGGCAAAGAAATTCTGGCTTTGGTCCAACCTAACAAAACCAAAGATAATAAAGACCTTGTTAGGCTAAAATTTCAACATATTGAGATTAAGAGACAATAAGATAATTTGAAGATAGATGAATCTTCTAATAGAAAGAAGATGGAATGGCAATCCAAAAGGAAGGTAATTAATGGGAAGGTCATCAAAAATGATAGAGAGATTAAAATTGACCAAATGGATGAAGATAATTTGGTCGTGCCCTCAATAGATAAAATGCTGACAATTAAGTTTGGATCTTTAGACCAGGTAGAATGCAACATGACGTTGGTTCCTCCAAGCTTTAAAACTCTTCAAAACCAACCAAATGTGGTAGAAGATGATGTACTTGAGGTTGGGGCAACAGTTCTGAAATCATAGTGAACAAAGAACTATCAGAGTTGGAAGTGGTCAAAGGACAGTCAAAAAATATTATAGTAAAAAATACGGCTGAAAAGATGGCTCAACATCTCAAGCCACTTTATATATGTGCTCATTTTGATGGGAAACAGGTGAATAGAGTCCTAATTAATAATGGGGTTGCAATTAATATCTTGTCGGCCAATATGCTTCCTAAGCTGAAGAAAGCGGATCGAGACCTTATCCATATCAAAGTTACGATGAGTAATTTTGTTGATAGAATAATGAAAACAAAATGAGTTATTCCCATTGAACCCATTATGAGAGGCAAGTCAATTATGACTGCATTTTTGACGGTTGAGTCCAAATCCCAATATAATGCTTTGTTAGGACGAGATTGAATTTATACAAGCTTATGCTTTCTTTCATTTTTACATCAAAACTTATGGTTTTGGAGTGGAGAGAAAATTAAGATGGTCAAGAATGATGATAAGCCTTTTTTAGTAACTGCTACTGCAATTAAAGCTCGATATTATGAATATTATATTGGTCTAATTCAATTTTTTAGGAACAACAAGTATGGCCAACCTATGGGAATTACAGCTTTGAAAAGTCTGTGACAATTGAAAATGATAACGGATAAAGTTTATAAGGACATGGCTCGACCTATGGCCATACAGATGTCTAAGATGAAAATAGATGATATCCATGATCAGTGAGCCCAAATAGAAAGAGAAAATGGAGGATGTTCAAGCTACCATTCGAAAGTTAATGGCTTATTTGACTGAGAAAAAGATGAAAGAAAATTCGGCCATTGGATGGGCCGAATGTATTATGGAGGATGACTCTGAAGTCAAAGAAAAAATTGAATTCAAAGATCTTTGTTTAACACCATCTAAGTTGGATAATGTCAAAGCCAAAGTTGATTGAAGTTTAGGAACAGAGGAAAATCCCTAGGCAAAATTTTGTGAGTGAAAGAATGAAACCAAATAAGTTGAAAATGAATCCGTAATGCCTTAGGGTTTCAGTTGGAAATTTTTTTGGGATTGATGATGTGGTGGTTAAAAACAATGAATGGTCAAATCATGTGATTGACCTTAGAAAAACTTTTGAAAGGATGAGGACACATAAGTTGAAAATGAATCCATAGAAGTATGCTTTGGGGTTTCAGTTGGAAATTTTTTGGGATTCTTGGTTCATCACAAAGGAATTGAAGTTGATAATAACAAGGCTAACATAGTTATTGAGGCGCAATGACCTAGGAACAAGAAAGAGCTTCAAAGTCTTATAGGGAAGATTAATTTTTTTAGAAGATTCATATCTAATACTTTTAGGAAGGTCCAACCATTTATGGCCTTACTAAAGTTGAAGGATGAAGAAAAGTTTAAGTGAGAGAATTGTTACCAAGAAGCATTTAACCGGATCAAGATTTATCTAAACAAACCTCCAATTTTAATGATTCTGAAGAGAAATGCACAACCCAAGCTTTAAATTTCAGTTGCAAAAGGTTCAATTGGAAGTTTTTTGGCCCAAGATAATGAAGAAGCTACGAATTAACAAGTAATAAAGTGGATTCCTTTTAAAAAGAAAACCAATAAAGATCCCATGAGGAATAATGTCTCTATTGATGAAATTAAATCAATTGCAAATTAAACTAACAAAAGAAAAAGAGAATTGTTTTTGAATGATTATTGTTTAGTAACCAAGCATGAATTAAAAGCAAATCAATAATAAAAATTTAAAAGAAAAGCAGTAAATAGATATTCAAAGCTCTTAAGAAACAAAGATTATGACTTCACCACTATTACTCTTATTTAGCCTTAATGCATTATAGATTCACAGGTTAACCCCTTTTCAACCAAATATGGCTAGAAGTTGATTTCTCAATGCATTCTAATCTAGCAAACACAACGTATTTAATTATCCCTAATATAAATACGAAAATTTAAGCCCTAAGACATGCAAACCCAATAAGATCTTGTTAAAGTTGTCACTACGACATACAATATTTCTATAACCATGTATTTTATTGCCCATCCATACTTATATCCCTTATTTCTAAGCCAATATAAATACTTAATAATCGTCATTTTCATGGAAGCATTAAGAACTACAATAAAATATTAACCTTAAACATGAATTAAACTTAAATATGCATTAAACACTAAATATTCGTAATAGGGTTACATCATAATTCTCATAGAAAATTCGTTACACATCATCTCAAAATTATCCATCAAATAATTAAAAGACAACATAGTTCAAATCACAAAAAGAATAAGAGTAAAACAATCAAATCCAAAGTTAATGGCTGCTGGAAATTGGTTTTTCAATCTTCTCATCTTGGCTTCTCCAAACTATGATCCAAGTCACAAGGTTGACTCCTCCAATGGCTGGCCGAATTTCCCTTGCACTAGGCTTTGTGTATCACAACTTTACTATGAAATAACCCTTAAAAACTGAGCATAAAACCTAAAACAAAGTTGATGTTGCCTTGAGAATGGGGAGAAAAGAGAAAGGAGTGGGGCTGGAGAGAGAGAGTGTGTTGTTATGAGGGCTGGTGGTGAAAACTTGTGTTTTTCCTTTCAACAATGCATGGTATTTATAGGGAAGGTTTAAGAGAGATTTAACCCAAAAACCCTTCTAAAACCTAAAGAATATAGGAGATAATATGTAAACTCAATCTCAAACTCCCATATTTCCTAGCATGGCCAGCCACCTCAAGGAGATTAAGGTAAAATGTGTCTCATGTTCATACTAGAGATAAGGAAACATTTCTTATCTCTTTAGGAATCAAATTTATATTCAACTCTAATTCTTTTTATTCTAGATATTATTCCAATTAATATAATTAGAATAATCTGACCTTCCATGTGGCAAATTTCGTACACATGGCTAAAGTGTGATGACATGGCAGTCCAATCATCAATATCATCCTAGTAAGCCAAAATACTTCCCTTTTATATCTTCCATGACCGCCAGGAAGATTCCAAGTACTTTTTGAATGATCAAATGGACTTAGAATTCATTGATTCTGATTGAAAAAGCCAGGTCTATGTCTTAGCTTTCTAGGAATATCTTGTTTATACAATTTGGACATCGGAAAGACACTCAAATTCTAATTTCCTTGAGATGGTGTAAATCTGCCACAACTATTGGAAATATTGATTTTGTAAATTAAACTAACATTGATTGGCTGAATCATTTGCAATGAAACTTTTCATAATTGAAACCTAGTGAATCAGAAATCATTTTCACCTAGAATCGTACAAAACCTCAGAGTGTAGCTCCATATATGATTTTCTCAATAAAAGTTGCACAGAAATACAGTAATTCCAGCATTTGTCTTTCTTTTACTGAAAATAAAATAATACAGTAATTAAGCATTTTTCATCAACAATTAAAAGCCACCTCAAGGAGATTAAGGTAAAATGTGTCTCATGTTCATTCTAGAGATAAGGAAACATTTCTTATCTCTTTAGGAATCAAATTTATATTCAACTCTAATTCTTTTTATTCTAGATATTATTCCAATTAATATAATTAGAATAATCTGACCTTCCATGTGGCAAATTTCGTACACATGGCTAAAGTGTGATAACATGGCAGTCCAATCATCAATATCATCCTAGTAAGCCAAAATACTTCCCTTTTATATCTCCATGACCACCAGGAAGATTCCAAGTACTTTTTGAATAATCAAATGGACTCAAAATTCATTGATTCTGATTGAAAAAGCCAGGTCTATGTCTTAGCTTTCTAGGAATATCTTGTTTATACAATTTGGACATCGGAAAGACACTCAAATTCTAATTTCCTTGAGATGGTGTAAATCTGCCACAACTATTGGAAATATTGATTTTGTAAATCAAACTAACATTGATTGGCTGAATCATTTGCAATGAAACTTTTCATAATTGAAACCTAGTGAATCAGAAATCATTTTCACCTTGAATCGTACAAAACCTCAGAGTGTAGCTCCATATATGATTTTCTCAATAAAAGTTGCGCAGAAATACAGTAATTTCAGCATTTGTCTTTCTTTTACTAAAAATAAAATAATACACTAATTAAGCACTTTTCATCAACAATTAATCATATACTAGCTTAAATTCAATATAAAAAGCGGCTTAAAAATAGTAACATTTTATGCCTATCATTGTTCATTACCTGAGTCGAGTTTTTCACGGTCAATGAGTTGAAATATTCACCCGTTGAAAAGTTATAATTAGCATTGTACTTTGCAGCTACAAAGTTGACACATTATATGCTACCAACGGTAGTGTTCGTTGTTTCTAAAACAATATCATTAAGTATATGCTTTCTAGACCGATATTAAGATGAAGAATTGGCAAGTGGATTATTGGTCTATTTTGAATTTTCATTTCAGTATGTGGAGCAAAAAGTTGTGAAAGGCTAAGCTTTAGCTAATCTTTTAGCCGATCATCCCTGTCTTGAGATGAAAAGGAATGTGACCCAATAGAAATAGGTTGTATATCTCTTGTGCCATGGAAGTTGCAATTTAATAGGTCAAGTATTCAAAATTCGTTTGGGGTGGGAGTCATCTTAGAATCCCCAAAAGGATGGAAAACTTGATTTTCGTTCCAATTAGATTTTGAGTGATCTAATGACTAGGCTGAGTATGAAGCTTTACTTATCAGCCTATAAGTTTTAAAAGAGATGGAGGTGTCTAATGTTGAAATTATTGGAGATTCTCTCTTAGTGTTGAAGCAATTCTCCAGGAAATACCAATGTTCGAGTTTTGCATTAGTCTTATACTATGGGTGGCTAATCAACTTCTTAGAAACTTCGATGACGTAGCCCTTCATCATATACCAAGGGAGTTAAATGCTGAGGCCAAAGAAATGACTCAAATAGCTTCAAGCGTACGTATTCCGAGAGAACTTAAACAAAGGGTCACCAATATTAAAAACCATTTATTTCTTCTTTATTTGTAAGAGGTATGCCTGGAGATATTTTTTGCATTCAAGTAGATGAGAACAATTGGAGATACTTTTTAGTTTATTATCTTAATGATTGATCTGAATGAGATTAGTGATAAGAAGACTTGGCTTAGGGAGGTGAATTATGTTTTTTTTCTTATAAGAAATTATATAAGAAAGGCCAAAATGATTTATTACTAAAGTGTTTAGGTACCCATGATACTATGTTGGTCATGGCTAAAGTCCATGAGGTGATTTATGGAGCACATCAGGCTGGGGTGAAAATGAGATGAATGATTCGAAAACATGATTTCTATTAGCCAACTATTTTAAAAGATTGTATAGCTTATGCTAAAGGTTGTTCCACTAGTTAGAAGCATGGTCACGTATAACTCGTTTAGCCATTCCACTGAACCCTATTATTAAGTCATAGTCGCTTTGCGGTTGGGCCATTGATTTAATTGGCAAACTTTATCATTCTTCATCTAAGCAGCACACTTTCATTATTGTAGCAACTGATTATTTTACTAAGTGGATGGAAACATGACCAATGAAAGTAGTATGTTAGGCCAATGTTATCAAATTTATAAAGGATAACATAATCCATAGATTTTGTCTTCCAGAATCTATAACAAGTGGCTGAAGGACTATATTTTTGGGAGACTCGGTGAAAGATTTTGCAAAAGAATATGGTTTCGCTTTATCTCATTCTACTTCATATTTTACTTAGGCCAATGGTCAGGCCGAGGCAAGTAATAAGAATTTAAAGAGAATTTTAGCGAAGATGATTGATGATAATCCTAGAAATTGGCTCAACATTCTTTCTTAAACATTGCGGACTGCCTATGAAACATCTAAGAGATCAACTACTGGAACTACTCCTTTCGCTTTGACCTATGGCCGTGATTCAATTATTCCCATAGAGGTGACAGTGAAGTCTTTAAGGATGGCTCAACAACTTAACCTTACCCTTGAGGATTAAGCTCAAACTATGTCACAAAAAGTAGAAGAGTTTGATGAAATTAGGCTTGCAGCCTTAGACCATCTTCAAGCTAAAAAAAAAAAGACAGTAGCCTAAGCATTCAATAAACGAGTTAAGTTCAAAAGTTTTGGTGAAGGTTATCTTGTGTGAAAAGTTGTTCTTTCTATTGGTTGTAAAAATCTAAAATACAAAAAAATGGTCACCTAGTTGGGATGGACCATATTTAGTTTACAAGGTATTGGAAAATGAAGTCATATCAGCAGCAAGATATTGATGGCCTACGACATTCAAATCCTATCAACTATTATTTTTAAAAGAAATTTTATCCCACTCGTTGGGAGACCATTAAAAATGTCGGCCAAGAAGATAAATATGTGGCTGATTGTTCTGGCCAAGGTTAGGCTTATAGGTGTTAGGGTAAAAAAAGAAAAAGGTTTTGTATTTTTGGCTGAAACTTTGTCCTTTTATTACTTTATTATTCTCAAATAAAAGTAAAAAATGAGGGGGTATACATATACATTTGAGCTTGGCCAAAGTTTTAAGCCACTCGTTTTTTTTTTTAGTTTTCATATCCAAATAGCAATTATGTAATTTTGTTATTTATATATGAAAGTTTACTCAAGTTCAAGTACAAAAGTAAAGATATATCTAATGAGTCTATCTAATGAGGCTAAGAGAGTAGAAAAGTATTAAATTACACTCATTTTGCAATTTCAGCTTTTGCAAACTTCCATGAAGAATTCCATTGGAAGATGGTTTATTGGGCCAAAAGTTTTCTTTTCTTTGCTTGCTCAAGGTTTTCTCAAATTTTCTGAGCCTTAGACTTGGAAGAAAAAGTTTTACTTTTCAAAATGGCATAAGTCTCTTGATATTCTTTCTTCTTGGCTTCTTTGGAGTCCAACTTTGCTTGTAATTCGGCTAGTTCTTCTTTCAACTTGTTTATTTCTTTATCCATTGCGGTCAATTCTTTTTTTTACTAAAGAGATCTTGGTGATTGAGCTTCTAAGCGTGTCCTGAATGTTTAAGAACAAGGTGGTCAACCTATGAACTTCTTTATTTTTGTTCGGTTGAGAAGAAATTTCGAGTGTCATGGCTTAAGGATTCATGAAACTCAAAAATTTTGGGCCGAACTTCATCAAAGAATATGTTAGCATCAAAGAGAACTCCAATTGATTGGACCAACAACTTTTGAGTCTCATCATGTAGAAAAATTTCAAGGTCATCGTCATAATAACTATTGATGATATATTTTGCCTGTTTCACTTGTTGGGTCGAAGTATCTTCTTTTTCAGTTGTTCCTACTTTAATATCATTGAGGAGAAGTGTGGAGCATTGACCAGTTCATTCAACTCTGAAAGAAAGTCGTCATCATCATCGTCTAGTGAGAGTTTTTGAAATTCTCAAAGAAGTATATTGAAGTTAGCATTTTTTGTTGGGGCGAAAGATTTGTGCATTTAAGAATAACATTAATATTTACCAAAATGATATTTTTGGTCTAAGGACTAGGAATAACAGGACTTTTTGATGCCATGGTTGACTTGGAAAAGATTTATTATTAGAATATATGTGTGTAATATTGAAAGACTTTGGATGAAATAGATTATCTGAAAAGAAGATGGTGGGTCTGGATGAGAAAATGACTCCATTGGCTCCAAGATGAGAAGAAACTGTTAGGAAGAATGGTAAATTTAAATTTGTCTTGGTCGAAAAGCATAGTAGTGGAATAATGTTTTATGCTTTACCCGTTTCAAATTATCATCTGAAGCATGCTCGTCCGTGATTTTATCTTTCAAGTTTTCATTTAACACTCCGTCTTCTAAGTGCTCATCCATTTGATCTTCCAAGTTTTCTTCCAAACTTCATTCTTAGAATAAATTTCTTCATTTTGGTCACTTTGAGATTGAGGTTTATCTTTAACTCGGTGGGCAAATGGTTTTTTCTGCAATTTAAAATACAGGTAATAAGGTGTTAAAGTAAAGAAGTGAGATGATAAGTCTAAAATTTAGCAGAAAAATAGATTTAACCCTAGTAATAGACTTCTTTTCTTTAAAGCTTCACGTCAAGATGGACCCGCGTCACACATGTTCTCAACACTTGCAATTGGAAAGTGAGTGTTAAAATAAGTCATAGAGTATTGCTAGAGTTCAAAGTTCAAGTTTGATACCTTTCTTGGATGATTTAATTTGAAGGCGTTCGATGCACTAATGAACTTTGGACCTTTTTGAGCTTTGGTGGCTGGGATGCCATATTTGAAAATTTTGTTGGCTACTTCGTCCGATGTGTCCATAAAAGTGATGCAAGTCTTGGTGGTCCACCAATGCTTGAATTAGTAATCGAAGATGGATGGGAAGAAAATTTATGCAAGACAAATAATAAGTCTTTATTGTCGCATTTTTGAATGATTTGTTGTAGTTATTAAAAAGAAATGGAGTTTTGGGACGATGAGCTCTCATTAAGAGATTCAACATGAAGAACATGAATTGTTTGGCAAAGTAAGGTTGGGACAATAAATTTCTATTCCGGCATTGTAATTCTTTGAGTTCGCAATCATACCATTATAAGGAAGGTATCGACATATCATGATGCTAGCCCAAAAGTTTTTCAACTCTTTTAGATTAGGTTGTGGATCCAAAACGATGTCACAAAGTTTAAAATGATCAAATATCCTATTAAAGTATGTTGGATAGCGTTCTTTAGTTGAGAAGAAGAAATCAAAACAGTCCCTTGCAAAATGCTCAAAGATATTGGCCTTGATGATTAGGGAAAAACTCTAGTGAAACCCCTTGTTTGAGGGGTTTTAATCACCAAAAAAATTACATGTTATAAAAAAAAATTACACATTATGAACAAAAATTACTCAATATAAAAAAAATTACACATTATGGAAAAAAATTACATAATATGAAAAAAAATTACATATTATGGAAAAAAAGTACACATTATGGAAAAACAATTACATGATATAGAAAAAATTACCTATTGAATTTTAAGGGGGCTCACCCAAGTGGGATTCTTATGATTAATATGCCAAGACTTATGTGAGATAAAGTTTGAATGGATGGACCGAGTTCATTAAAGTAAGCTTGGAGCCAAAGCTAAAGTATCCATATTGGGCCGGGATGCTTGGGAGACATGTTGTTATGGACTATCATGGTAATGTACCTGTAAAGGTGGTCAAGGACGATGGGGCCAAGTGCAAATGGTCGGCCTACCACAAGTGTCTCAACAATATCAATGAACTCCTTGGTGATTTTGTTGGAAACAACATAGAAGATGAACTTGCAAAGCCACACAAGAAAAAAATTCATATTTTTTTAAATATCAGGAATGGTGTCGTCATTGCCCTTATGAATGGATAGATGGGCTCCATAGGATTATTTATTTTTTGTGAGTGAAACATTGAGTGAGATGGTGTTGGAAAAATTAAGTGAAATGGCAGACAAAAGTATACCATTGGGCCGAGTGCAAGTATTGGTGTTGAAAGGCCAAAGCCATCATCCTAAATCTGAAGTTGAAAGTATTGGTGTTTGTTGACCAGAAACATAGGGCATCTGCAATAAAGGCTTTGTCACATCGAAAATCATAGCATGAAAGCTCGAGAGTGTCATATATGCTTGCTTATTTCCAAGTTTCACCAAAGTGAAGTTCAAGTCTGTTGTACCAAAATACCCATTGGAAGGATGAATGAGATCATTGTAAAGGTTTAAAGTTATTCCAATTTTGTCCAACTTAGCTTATCTTTTAAGTTAAAAGGGAGTAGCTCAAGGTTTTAGTTTATGTTAGATCTATAGGCATTTTGAACTTCAAGGGTGATGGTATTTGTGAATCTTGGACCAATGAAGTATTATCTTTTGCTTTTGTCTTTGGTGGTTAAAACTGGATTGAATATACTTTCGACAGATCAATAAAGTATGGCTGCCATATTATCTGCAAAGGTTCTAGGTTGATCGGATTTTAAGACAATCTTCTGTTGTTTAGCATCGTTAGATTTTCGGAGAGCTTTTAGAAGCATGATTTACAAGAATAATTCCTAAAGATTATAAGAGTGATTTGCAAAAGGATACAAGCACAATTTAAATTTGGAAGAAAAATTAAATTTTTAGCTTTGATTTTTGAAGTTTTCAGATTAGTTAAAATTTATAGTGAAAATTTTATCAATGAATGTTTTATATTTAGGCCCGATGGATGTTGGCCAAATATAATTGATCTTTGCTTAGTAGTAAGGTTGATTGAATGTAATTTTATTTAGGATAGGAACAGTCCGGCTGAATGGAGTTTTGGTGAATGTGGAGTTATTGATGGTCAGTTGAATATTTTTAAGGTTGCCAAAAGTTGCTTAAGTAGGATGAATTAAAGTTGATTGAATATAAAAGAGAATAAAGTGGATATATTAGTTTCTTTGGCCGAAAGGTTTAAGATAGTTTGTTAGCTGAATGAAATAATTTTGGTCGAATGGGTTTAAATGTGGATTAAGGGTGAGATTGGATGTAATAAACGATGGGTGCAATTGCAAATGTTTGGCCAAATTGTTTGGAGAATGAAGTCAATTCTTCATTGTGGTTAAGGAATTGTTTTGGCCAAAAATATTTTGTTTGGTGGGATTTCCATAGTTGACCAAATGAATATGTATGAGATTGGTTTTGGTTTTTGATCAAAAAGAATTTTATTTTGTGGCATTTCCTTTTGGTTGAACATATGAGTGGAATGGCGTAATGCAATTAAGTAGAGTTGATTGAATGGGTTGCTTTGGTTGGCCGAGTTTTGAGTTAGTTTTGTTAGCTAGGATGAACATGTCATAACAATTGGTTTTTTTTCATAGGTTCAAAAATTATTCAAGGATAAAAGAAAAAACAACAACAACAACAACAACAAAAAGAAGCTCAAATCATGCTTTGAAAATAAAGAAAATAAAAGAAAAGAGAAGAAAGTTACATTGTTCTTGGAGTTCTTCAATGTAAGTTATAGAGAGAGGGAAAGACTTCAGAGTTGAAAGATTATTTCACTAGAGATAATTTAAATAAGATGTATGAAATTTGAAAGCGGTGTAGGAATAAAAGATCGAGGCTAGGAATTTTATGGAGAAGATAATGGTGAGATTGGAAATATATCAAAAGTTTTGATCCAATGGCTAAGATCGATTCAAATTTTTACCTTTTACTTTATTTTTTTAACAAAAGTAAAATTGATAAGTAGGTTAAACTTTAATTGGTATTAGTGTTGCCCGAATGAATTGGTCATTGTCCTAATGGAAATTTGAATTAATTGCTTCAGGCCAAATAAATGGATTTATGGCCGAATGTAAATGGTGTGGCTGATTGGAATTGGGATGTGGCTCAATGAAATTTTGAATGGAAAGATGGAAGTAGATTGGGAGAAATTTATTTGGCAAAATATATATATGTATTATATATTGAGATGCAATGCAATTCTTTTATGTGTGGCTTGGGCTATTTGAATTTCTTAGGCAATAATATATTTGGCTAAACAAATTTCAAATCTTATTCATAATGGAAAAAAGAACAAGAGTAATTTATTCATTTTTCACTTTTTTCATTCTTCCAAAAGTAAAAATTGAGAGGGCAATGTTAGAGCCATGCAAAATTATTGGCTTTGTGATGAAATGTTAGGCTTAATGTTGGAAGAATAATTTTTGTCGGGCCAAATGGAGGTTGGGTGAATGGTTTTTGTTGTACCGGAAATACTGTTTCAAGGTATGTTGGGATGATGAATTATGTTGGTCCGGAAACACATTCTTCTACAAAAATCAACAGAAATCAACATTTAAGCTTTCAAGTTTTCAAAATTCTTTAAACTTTAGAATTTCAAGATTTTATTTCATTCGATCTTTTTATCATTATTCCATTTGAATTTTATTTGTAAAGTTCTTTTAAATGTTAGGGCAATACAAGAATTTATTGGAAATTAGTTTCCTATTTCTAAGTACTATTTGTTAGAAATTAGATTTGTGTATTACATTTATTTCTATTTTTTCCTTTATATTCTAGGAATTTGAAGTTAGCATGCTCATAAATGCTTAGGGAATGATTGTTGATCCAAAATCGTCAACAATATGAGAAACGTCTTAGAAAAAAATTGTAAATAAGAGAATATGAACACAACTACTATATTGAATTGAATTTCATTATGATGCAGAACCCCAAGTTTAAAGAAACAGCAATCCCAACATACAAGATGATATGGACCAAATCCTAAGTAAAAATCCATCATATTGTACCTCTAGATATCAAGTGTATCTAGCAACACTAATCAGAAGGCAAAGAATGAAATTAAAATTTTCCATAAAGTAAAACCTTTGATAAGAAGATCAATTCCTAATGCAATAAGTAGAAAAATAACTATCCTCACTTGAAACACACAAGTCTTGTTGAAAACAATAGTAAATTCTGTATTAATCAATAACCAAAGTTGTTGTTCTTACAAGCTAACAACCCTTTATATAAAGATTAGGGTTAGATTAAGAATCAATCTAGACCATTAAATAAATTAGAAAAGTAATCGTAAGTCTGAAAACTAATCCTAAAACAAATCAATCTAGATCATTAAATAAATTAGAAAAGTAATCCTAAGGTTGAAAACTAACCCTAAATAAATAGAATTCAAAAATAATAAAATTACAAAATTGTCATCATAAAACTCTTGCTTTAAATTGACGTCGTTTTGTTCCCGCAACTCCCGAGCATCATTACCATTTTCATCCCTTACTTAGACATCATGCTTAAATCATCATTAGGCCTTGGAAAAGTGTTCAAATCATTTGGAAACTTAAATCAATCTTCATCCATAAATTTCTTCACAAGTCCAAGCATTCCCACTTTGATCTTCTTAGCTAGAGAACGCATCAATGGTCCACTTAGCAACACAATGTAATCATCATAAACATCCATGCTAGAATAGCGCTTGATGCCCACATCACCTTCCTTTCGAGGTGGGAGGAGAATTTGCAAAAGATAGTTTTTAAGGATATGAAAAGCTATAATGATAGGGATTAAAAGAACATATATTTTGGTGTAAAAAAAAAAAAAAAGGAATTTTCATTTTGTACACAACAATTGAGGAACACACAATCTTTGGTTGTGAGATTTGCCCAATAAAAGAAAAAAAGAAAAAGTGTTTGTGAGATAAAAGAACCTCCACGAGAAAAGTACGTGGGAATTTTAATATAGCTTTATCATTCAACATGAATATTCATGTTAAATTGAATATGTCTAAGTGTGGGACATTATTAATATATTCTTCCTTGGGGAAGAATAAGTTCTCAAATCAATTATATCATGGTTACGTTATGGGTCAACTTCATCAAGAAAAATTAAACCGAATAAAAAGTCATGATAAAATATTTCAGATCGGGAGCTGATCTGAAGGCTTCTTATTCGAACAACATAAAAGATTTCGAGCAAGCTCGAAGTGATCAATGAAATAATACTTGATATGCTCCAAAATCGGCTCTTAAATAGACAAGTATCCATTAGCAAAAAGCCGAACAATTTACACTACTCTTGATAGGACATTTCCAAAGAGAGCCCTGAACCAAGTGGAATGAAGCCAAATGTCTAGGTCTAAAAGTAACCACATGAGTCTAAAGTAACCATGTGGGCCCAAAAGCGACCACGTGGGTCCAATGGAAAAAAATTCAAGTACTCTCAAAGTATTGGAAGTACTTCTTATATGAATACGGACACCACATATGGGTCCCATATAGTCATGTGAGAGAAATTTTCAATACTTCTGAGTAACAAAATTTTGCTCGGTCTAAAAATGATTACACGGCGTTGATTACTAGGATGCATGTCCCACACTTAGACATATTAAATTGAAAAGCTAACACATGGTAAACCCTAATTATATTTTGATAATATAAAAAGAATTGACGTCGTTAAACCAAGCCTGCATTCTCATATTCAATTTTACATACAAACAATCAAAATTTTCTTTGAGATTCTCTAGAAAAGACCACTGACTTGAGTATTGGAGAATAATAAGTCAGTACCACACCGGTGCCTTATGAACACTTACCTCTCTATTAACTGTATTCAAGGAAGCTTAGGCGAGAAGTTCAACCATATAGAATAAACTTTCTTTTCAGGCTGTTTGTGCTCAAACAATCACCAAGTTTTTTTTCAACAAAATTATGGTCACAAAGTTATTTACAAACTTAAATGAAAAGCCATTATTTTATTAGCTCATCCTTAATTTCATTTATTTATTTACAATTTTTGTAATTTTCAACCATTATAAATAATAAATAATCTTTACTACATTATTTAGTGAAAATTTTGATATATTACTATCACCGTTTCACATAATTTTAAATTTTTTTGGCACCTTTGCCTCCTAAAATTTGTGCGAATTTGCAAATAGCTTTTTATATTTCTTATTTAGCACTTATGCTTTTTAAATTTACCAAAAGTTGGTAGCACCAATCCTCGTTTGTTAAGTTCATGGGCGTAAGTGTCAACAATTGGACTAGTGATGTCAACTTTGGTTAAATTTAGAAGGCATATGTGCTAAATATGAAGTACATATTCACACAAAATTTAAAAATCAATAATTCCAAAAACATTAATTTTAATGTTAAAAACTAAATTCAAATATAAGAAATAATTTGATATCATATTATTTATATCAATTTTTAATAAAAATTAAAAACAATGACGTCTCTTAATTAAAAAGCTAAAAGACATTAAAAAAACCGAAATAAATAATTTTTTCTAAAAGAAAACTAAGCAAAAAAGAAGAAAAGAAAAGAAAAATATTATAGTAAGTTTTTTTTTATTTTTTTTTATGGTAAATAAGATTTTATACAATTTTTTTTTTGTGAATATAAGATGGGTATATTACATCCCTCTCCCTTGAGATTTTTTTAAATGACAATTAAATCCATGAGGTTTGCCTAAATTACATCCCCTTCTTTTTCGTTTGTTTTTTTTCGTTAAAATTATTTGGATAAGGGCATTATTGTATTTTTGCACATTTGACGCAATGACACTAACACACTGACACTGACATCCAAATTGCATCTTTCTCCCTTCTATTTGTTTTGCAATCACACTCCCTATTAACTGATTTTTTCAATTAATATAAATTTTTTTTTTACCAAACTTAATTAAAGACATAAATATATATATACATATTTTCTTTTTAATTACAAATTAAAAAACAAAAATTTTATATCTAAAAATATTATACATATATATAGGAATTTGCTATAAAACAGACTTGGTGGGCTCCATAAGCTCCCCAATTAGACTATTGGGTTAAAAAAAAATAAAACAAAAATTGCTATACAAAACACAATAATAGGATATATTTTAGTGTTTTAGTTATATCTTTTTGTTTCTTTTTTGTAGTAAAAAAAAATTATTATTCTAGAATTTTCCTCTATATATATGATTTTGCTATAAAACTCACATGTTGTAGAGCTTATAGAGTCCAATAGATTTTTTTTTTCTTTTTTTTCTTAAATTTTGTTTTTTAGTTCTATTTTTAAAATCCAAAGCCAAAGTTTTTTTTAGTTATATATATATATATATATATATATATATATAAGAATTTGCTAAAAAAAATTTGGCTTTAGATTTTAAAAATAGAACTAAAAAAATTCAAGAAAAAAAACCAATCTATTAGGCTCTATAAACTCTCCAACATGTAAATTTTATAGCAATATATATGAAAATTCTAGAATAATGATATCTTTATTTTAACTACAGAAAAAACAAAAAAAATATGACTAAAACACCAAAACATATCATATTGTTGTGTTTTGTATAGCAATATTTTTTTTTTGTTTTTTTCTTTAACCCAATAGTTATAAATGCTATAAAATCCAAAGCAATTTTAAAAAAAATTAAGAAAAAAATTAAATAAAAATATCTTTGTTATGAAGTTTATAGAGCCCAACAAATATGTTTTATAAAAAATTCTTATATATATGTATAATATTTTTAGATATAAATTTTTTGTATTTTAATTTGTAATTAAAAAAAAATATGTATATATATATACATTTCCATGTCTTTAATTAAATTTGGTAAAAAAAAATTTTTGTATTAATTGAAAAAATCAGTTACTAAGATGTATGATTGCAAAACAAACAGAAATGAAAAAGATGTAATTTAGATGTCAGCATCAGTACATCTACGAATGATATATTCATATTTTACTTGGCTACATAGAAAAAAAAATAAATTTAACGGATAAAAATCTAACAGAAAAAAATATATTATTAAAATAAATTTTAATAATTTAATTGTAATTTAAGCAAATCTAAATCAAAATTGATGTAAAATACCCGTATAAGATTTCATACACTTGGATTGACCAGTTGCACACTGTGCTAATTCTCCAATTAGGCCATTCGAAACCAATAAAAAAAAAAAAGCAGCCTATGGATAGCGCCCACATCAGCTTATATCCCGTGTGCCGAATAACCGACATTACTCGTAATTACATAAAGGATAGCGGGAGACGACCGTAACTTAATGAGGCAAAGTAGGGGCAGTATCGGAACATAAAGATAGCCGCGTTGCTTCTCACCTTCCCTCCCCCGAGGCCTGTCCATCCACTTTGGACACCCAGAAGTTCCAAAAGCTCGCACATTTTCCGAGGATCGGTAGCAGCACCGACTCGGACCGATTCCGAAACTCAGTGAGCCCAAATCCATCAACCCCGAACTCGCCCTCCGCGAAACCATGGAGATCGCAAAGGCGGCGCCGCCGGCCAACGACGGGCCGGGCCTGGACGACAGTGTTTCAGCGGACAGCCTCAAAGCGTCATCGTCGTCGTCTTATTTTCCGGAGAACGAGCCGAACGTGTCCGTGTTGTCCTCTTCGTCATCGTCGTCGGCGGTGAAGTACGACGAAGAGGAAGAGGAAGAGGACGTGTGCAGGATCTGTAGGAACCCAGGGGACCCAGATAACCCGCTTAGGTATCCGTGTGCCTGTAGCGGGAGCATTAAGTTTGTGCACCAGGCTTGTCTCCTTCAGTGGCTCAATCACAGCAACGCTCGTCAGTGCGAGGTGCGAATTTCTTTTTATTCTTTTTTTGTTTTTTCCTCTCTTTGATCCCGATTCGTGATTTCGAAATTTATTAATTTAGGGTTAATATGATAGCCAAAAGGGGGTTTTTGTTGTTGTATTCGAATTTTAATTGTTCAATGCCTCAGCGATATATTATGAGAGCTACTAGTATAATGATTTCTTTGGGGCTTTTGTGTAATTCAAAAGATGAAATGAATTTGCAAAGACCTCTCTGCATCTCGCAACTTCTAATTGTTATTGAATACAACTGGTCTCGGTTTTTTATTGAAATGTGTTTTCTTGGAAATTGAGGCATTTTTTAGCAGTTTCTTTGTTTTCTCTCTCATTCTTTCATGTAATTTAGAGGAACATAATATGCATTTATTTATTCCTAAAAAATGTTTAATCATTAAAGATTGTAACAAAGTAGAATAGAAAAGTGAACCTTGACCCAATCTTTTACCTGGTAATAATAATAATTGTTTGGTTAGTTTATAGATGAGCAATGTCATGAAGGGGTTAGTTTTTCTTTAAATGATTAGAACGTTAATGGATTTTTCATCAGTTTCTTGGGATTTCCCACCTGACTCATTTCAGTGGATCTCATTTCTGAAAAAAAGAATGTAAAAAATATAAGCTTTGGTGAGATTCTAATGATCCTGATGATGAGGGGATAATTTTTATGGATAAGAATGTGATGCTTTCATTTTAGCGTTTCCTTTTCCAACTCATAACTGAAGTTTTAAGTATCAATGTAGAACCTTAATTTTAAGATAACTGCATAAAAAAAATTGGTTTAGACCACCTTAGGCAATTCATACCAGAAATTTAAACGTATTGAAATATGAGTCAAGGGCAGAGATTATCAATATAGTAAGCTAGAAGAATTGTTTTTGAAACATTTTTGGACCTTTCTTTCTTTCTGTTGATGTAGCTGATTGTTCTGGTTTCACCTCCTTCTTGACATGCTTGTTTAAGTTTCGAGTCATAATTTCACTTGTTCTGTGCAGGTTTGCAAACATGCATTTTCATTCTCTCCTGTATATGCTGAAAATGCTCCAGCTAGGCTTCCTGTTCAAGAGTTTGTAGTTGGGATGGCCTTGAAAGCTTGCCATGTTCTGCAATTCTTTTTGCGCCTAAGTTTTGTACTCTCGGTGTGGCTCCTCATCATACCTTTCATTACATTTTGGATATGGCGGTTGGCTTTTGTGAGGAGTCTTGGAGAAGCGCAGAGACTGTTCTTAAGTCATTTATCCACCACAGTAATCCTTACTGATTGTCTGCATGGATTCCTACTTTCAGCAAGCATTGTCTTTATTTTCCTTGGAGCTTCTTCTCTGAGGGATTATTTTAGGCATTTACGAGAGCTTGGAGGACAAGATGCTGAGAGAGAAGAAGAAGGGGACAGAAATGGTGCACGTGCTGCTAGAAGACCTCAAGGACAAGTGAACAGGAATTTGGCTGGTGATGCAAATGTGGAAGATAATGGGGGAGCACAAGGAATTGCCGGAGCTGGTCAAATAATCAGAAGGAATGCTGAAAATGTAGCTGCTCGATGGGAGATGCAGGCAGCTCGCCTCGAGGCTCATGTTGAACAGATGTTTGATGGTTTGGATGATGCAGATGGTGCAGAAGATGTGCCTTTTGATGAGCTTGTTGGAATGCAGGGTCCTGTCTTTCATTTGGTTGAAAACGCATTTACTGTAAGTTCAATCTTTTTTTTTTTCCCCTGCTTCATCTGTTAGGCGTCTTTTGTAATGTATATATTTTAGATTATCATTATTAATAATATTCTATACTGTAGTAATTTTCAGCCTTTGCATAGTTCGTTGGAAGACATCTGAGTGGTGTTTAGATTATAGCTTTGTTGGTTTTGAATTAAAATATGAAGGGATGCTCCATAGTATAGTTCTGTCTTAAAGTTATATGCTTGATGGTGCGATTAGAGTTAGGACTTACTTGCACAGACAGACTGGGCTACCTTTTAGGCAATGAATTGATTGGTTGGGTAAACTTATCTTGTTAGTAAGAGTTGGTGACCTGTACTGCCCTGTTTCTTATCGAACCTTATTATCTCAATTCACCAAACTGCCATCACGTTACTTATTTTTCCCTGACAGTAAAGATACAACAGTTTGGATAGCTTCGATATGAGTTTGGCATATTCAGTTTTTCTTTCATTCTGATACTTTTTAACTTGCTGTGTATGCCTTTTTGGTTTACTTGTGAAGTGGAAACATGATATAATAGATAAAGGAGTATGTGCCATACGTGGGGTACTGTTTATTGTTATGTTTCTCCTGTGATTTTTTATATCAAATGTTCAATGTGGACACTAGTGGGAGCCAATTTTACAAATAGGATCTGGGTACAGTTGTTGGTAAGCAACTTTGTCGTGGACATGAATTTAACTAGAGAGAAGAACCAAATCTATTGGTGTAAAAAGTAGGATCAATTACCTTTATTGTCTGTGAACTGTACAAGATTATTGATTGATGGTGTTCAGACAGATTGATTATTGTTTTAGTGTCCTCCATTTGTTTTTATGGTCCTTGTAATAGATACTCGTTTACCTTTTGCATTTTATACACTAATAGATGGACACGGTTAGGAAAAATAGTTGAAAAATGTGAAGCATCTTTATTATTATTATTTATTTATTTATTTTAAAGTGAGTCAAGTCATTTACTAAATTGGACAGGATTTAAGTTAAATAGTCTGACTTGGTAACTGTGACACTTAATTTATCTGGTTCACGTCATTCACCAAACATTTAATGGAAGGAAAGCATAATCAAACAATAAAAAGAGGTCAAACAGTTTGGATTTATTTGGAGAGATGGTGGAACAACTAGAATTTTAATATGGAGAGTTTACATGTTAAGTTCAAGAGAGGAGCTTTGATCCCTCTACCTTTTTTATTTTAATCTTTTTTATTTATTTTTCAATGACATCTTGATCCCATTAGTTGCTAATATGTGGAGAGTTTGAATATGAGGAATGAAAGCAAAATGGCTGGATAGCTTAAAAATCAGATATCTATTTTTCTTTTATACATTACTCCTGTTCATTTGAACAAAAGAAGATTCTTACAATGTTAGAATTCTTTTTTCTTTCCCCAAATGTTTTTTAGTATATTGAGTTGCTCTATTTCTTTGCAGGTTCTGGCAAGCAATATGATATTCCTTGGTGTCGTCATCTTTATGCCATTTTCATTAGGTCGTATTATACTCTATTATGTATCCTGGCTTTTCTCCACTGCAAGTGGTCCAGTTTTGTCAACTGTAGTGCCACTAACTGAATCAACCCTCTCATTGGCAAATATTACATTGAAAAATGCATTAACTGCTGTAACAAATATGTCCTCTGAAAATCAAGACAATGGTCTGCTTGATCAGGTTGCTGAAATGTTGAAAGTTAACACAAGTGGACTTAATGAAATCTCAAACAACAGAAGTTCACCACTGACAGCAGATCTTTTGAAGGGGGCCACAATTGGAACATCACGGCTGTCTGATGTCACTACTCTTGCCATTGGATACATGTTCATATTCTCTTTAGTTTTCTTCTACCTTGCTGTAGTTGCTTTGATTAGGTACACTAGGGGTGAGCCTTTGACTATGGGGAGGTTTTATGGTATTGCTTCTATAGCAGAGACAATACCATCTCTCTTCAGGCAATTCTTGGCTGCAATGAGGCATTTAATGACGATGATTAAGGTTGCTTTCCTTCTCGTCATTGAACTTGGAGTGTTCCCGTTGATGTGTGGATGGTGGCTAGATGTCTGCACCATAAGGATGTTTGGGAAGTCAATGTCTCAAAGGGTTCAGTTTTTCTCAGCTTCTCCCTTGGCGAGCTCCTTGGTTCATTGGGTTGTAGGAATTGTTTACATGCTACAAATAAGCATTTTTGTCAGTCTTCTGCGAGGGGTATTTTTCTTTGCCTTCTCATTATATTGGACAGTGTATGAAAATCCTATTTCTTTTGACTTGCTATCTTGGCATTATGTTGGCAGGTCCTTCGTAATGGAGTTCTTTATTTCCTCAGAGATCCAGCTGATCCAAACTATAATCCATTCCGTGATCTTATTGATGACCCTGTGCACAAACATGCTCGCAGGGTTTTATTATCTGTTGCAGTGTATGGGAGTTTGATTGTGATGCTGGTATTTTTGCCAGTCAAACTTGCCATGCGGATGGCACCTTCCATTTTTCCACTTGATATATCGTAAGATGGACCTTAATATTGTAGTAGCACCAATTGCATACATTACATGTTTATTTTTTTACCATTTGCTATTGTTTTAACTTGTGTTTTTTCTTCCCAGGGTATCTGATCCATTTACTGAAATCCCAGCTGACATGCTTCTCTTCCAAATATGCATTCCATTTGCCATTGAGCATTTTAAGTTACGGACAACAATCAAAGCCCTTCTCCGCTATTGGTTTACAGTTGTTGGCTGGGCACTTGGTTTAACTGATTTCTTATTGCCCAGACCCGAAGATAATGGTGTTCAGGAAAATGGAAATGCAGAGCCAGGAAGACAGGACAGGCTACAGGTAGTACAACTGGGTGGGCAAGATCAGTCTTTAGTGGCAATACAAGCTGGTGATAATCCAAATGGAAGCATTCTTGCATCTGGGGATTCAAATTTTTCAGAGGACTTTGATGGGGATGAACAATCTGATTCAGAGTAAGTTTTGGGGGGCCTTAATGTTTTCAATTTCAACAAGTGTTCTTATCTCTATCATTGCATGAACTATTCCTAAATGTCTGTTTAGAATGAATTCCTAACTTCTCTCAAATCTGCTTTGTAGCAGATATGGATTTGTATTTCGGATTGTCCTCTTGCTGGTAATGGCTTGGATGACTCTTCTTATGTTTGATTCTGCTTTGATCATTATTCCAGTATCACTTGGAAGAGCAATTTTTAATGCTATTCCTTTTCTCCCAATAACTCATGGCATTAAGTGCAATGGTAAGAGTTTATTGAAGTTGTTTTATAAGATATGCTTCATGTGTTTCGGATGGAATGGTTAATATCTGTATTTTTTTGACAGATTTATATGCTTTCATAATTGGAAGCTATGTGATATGGACTGCCGTAGCTGGAGCCAGATATTCCATTGAACATATTCGTACAAAGAAAGTTGTGGTTCTATTGAGCCAGATCTGGAAGTGGTGTGCTATTGTTGTCAAGAGTTGTGCACTTTTGTCAATTTGGGTAAGAATCACATAACTTTTGTTACTTGTGCAGATGACATTTTCCACATGTGGTTATTAGATATTTTGACCTTGTGTACCTTTTATGTTCCAGATTTTCGTTATCCCAGTATTGATAGGGCTTCTTTTTGAGCTTTTGGTAATTGTGCCTATGAGGGTACCTGTGGATGAAAGCCCAGTTTTCCTCCTATATCAGGATTGGGCATTGGGCCTCATTTTTCTCAAGATCTGGACTAGACTGGTGAGAATTATTTCATTCTGTGCATTTCTGCTTGTACATATTTTCTGTAATGTCCTATAAAAAAATAAAAAAATAAAATCATAAAATGGTTATAGCATTCTTTTGCATTCAACTCCTTGTAGTATGCTTGGCATTGTGCAGTTTTGTAGATGACTTCGTACTCTGAAATATAACTGAAGATCTAATCTATGAAGATGATGAGATTGTTGCGTTTCTCAAATATTTGAGAATGATATATGGAACTAAGATCACTGGTAGCTTTGCAAATTTAAGGATAATAGGTTGTGAAATTTCTGTTATTGTTGAAAAATAAGGATAATAATATGCTTGCACATGTTAATGAAACTTTGGGCATTCATGAACCCTACAAGGTCTTACAAGGTTAAATGCAACTATTGGAAGAGATTAAGGGCTGCTTCTTTTCATTAAAATTGTAAATATGCGTGCAAGTTGCATTTAGGTCCAATTATTAGAAAGAACTGAGTCATGTTTGGCAGCTTTCATAATGAAGTTGAGACAGTTCTGTGTATTTGAATCTGGTTCACTCTTCTTACCACAAGCAGTGTCTTAGGGAGATTTTGAGCTTAAGGAAGTACGCAATATTTTTTTAAAAATTTTACTCAAGAAGTATGAACTACTTTTACTTTTAACAAGCCTTTACAAGATTAATTGCATTTTCCAGTAACTTCGTCTTTATTTCTTGTGTTTGTTTTTTTGTTTGAACAGGTTATGCTAGATCACATGATGCCTTTGATGGATGAAAGCTGGCGAGCTAAATTTGAAAGGGTGCGGGAAGATGGTTTCTCAAGGCTGCAAGGTCTTTGGGTGCTGCGTGAGATTGTGATCCCAATTATTATGAAGTTGTTGACTGCCCTGTGCGTACCTTACGTTCTAGCCAGGGGGTTATTTCCAGTGCTTGGGTACCCACTAGTTGTAAATTCTGCAGTTTACCGGTTTGCCTGGGTGGGGTGCCTTTCCTTCAGCCTGGTGTGCTTCTGTGCCAAGAGATTCCATGTTTGGTTTACCAACCTTCACAATTCCATACGCGACGACCGCTACCTGATTGGCCGCAGGCTTCATAACTTCGGTGAACACATTGAGAAGACCAACAATGTTGGGAATTCATCAGAAATGCAAGATGCTGATTTACTGGCTACTGGTTTAATTCAACATGACCAAGAAGCTGATATTGGAGTTCGGCTGAGACGTGCTACACGATATGATCATGATGCTTAATTAATTTACAGGGTAGGATTGTTTTGGTCTCAGTGAGGCCGTTATTAAAGTTTTGTATGTAATAGAAGGCAAGCAGTTTGTATACATCCCCCTGACATGGGGCTATTCAGGGTCTTCTAAATGCTTTTCTTTTTTATTTCTCAAAATCAGTGGTTTATGCATTGTTATAGTAGTAGTAAATAGAAGGCAAGCAAATTAATTGTTTATAGATTTTACAGGTATTATTTTGTGTAGCTTGTATGCTTTTTGCACGAGTGTTTGTATGCATCATATCATGATTGTCAAAGTTGAGGAAGACAACGGAAGCTTTAACTAACATCACTTGCGGCGATCTTCTGTTATGAAACCACCATGGCCAGCTTGGGCAAGGCTATTGAGGCTTTATGCCTAGGGCCCCATTTGAAAAGGACCCACATTTTTAGCTTTAATTGGTAATTTGTGTTCTAACTGTCTAAATGTATAGCTAAAAATTTCAAGGTGTATAAATTTTGAATAATAAATAAGAAGCTAGCTTAAAAACCAAGATAATTTGTGAAAATAAACACTGAATGCAATCCATGCTATAAGGTTTGCTTCAGCTAAAATATATCTATTGCGTGGTTTTGCAGTATTTTTTAAATATATTTCCTTTTTAACTTGTTCATGATTTGCCATTGCATAGAAATCCCTCACCCAAATAGGAGAAAAAGTTTTGATCATAACCGCAATTCCTTCCAAATGACTGGCTTCAACTAATGAAGAATATATCCATCCATCGATCCAGTTTTAACATACCATCTCATACTCGCATGAAGATTCAATATTTCACAATATTGCAAACTTAAAAACTACTTAAAGCACCAACATCCAAAATAAAATACCATGCAATAGATGAAGCATAGCGAAAATCCAGTACTATCAATATCCAAAAACAAAACAAACAAACAAAAAAATCCTCACATAACAAAACAATTACCAGTATCTAACCTACAGAATAAGGCTCTTAAATTATATCAAACCCACACCTAATGCAAAGTCCCAATCCATTGGTTTTAGATGAGGAACACATGCCCGCATTTANCAATATCCAAAAACAAAACAAACAAACAAACAAACAAACAAAAAAATCCTCACATAACAAAACAATTACCAGTATCTAACCTACAGAATAAGGCTCTTAAATTATATCAAACCCACACCTAATGCAAAGTCCCAATCCATTGGTTTTAGATGAGGAACACATGCCCGCATTTAAATTATCAGGACACAAGGTTGTCATTGAGTGACAATGAGACCAGTTTTTCAGCTGCATTACCAGCCTGCTGCTGCTGAGCAACATTTCTCAGGACCTCCATAGCCTCAGCCACCTTCGCTTTCAGAGCTTCTGGTGACTCCAGCAAATGAAGAACCTCAGTTTGATCCATCTCCAGAAGCATGCCTGTAACCTTAGCTGCATTGTCAGGTTCCAGCTGTTCCACAAGTGGGTATAGATTCTCGCCCAGCATCTACAGATTTTCACCCAGGAAGGAAAGATTAGTGATCAATATAGATAATCATAGCCATACCAAGTAAAATCCCAAATTCACACTAGATGTACCAGAATGACACTCGTCCTGTAACTATTCACCTCTTATTAAAATTATAATATAACATACCAATGCATCATATTCACCTCTTATTATATTATAATATAACATAGCAATGCATCAATAAGGAAAATAAGTAATTAAATACATTAAGCTTGGTAAATACTCACCGTTCTTTGCTGCTCTGGTGAAGCATTTGCAAGTGCAGTAGCCAAAGCCCCAATTGGAATTGGCTGAGACAGTGCTGCATCACGCATTGGCATACCACCCATGTCATATGGAACAGAAAACATTCCTCCAGCAGCAACACCAGGCATTGGAACATCAGGCAGGCCACGCCCTGGCGGGTAACGGTAAACTCTACCCCCCCTTGGAAGCATCTGTCGTTCAAAATATGCCAACAAGACATTATTAATCTGCATACATGCAAAATATATGAAAATGAAACAAAATAAAATGTTCACAACCTGCTGTTGCATCAATTGAACTGGTTGCTGGTTTTGCTGGACAGCCCCTGCACGTCTGCCACCAGGACGCTGACCCTGCTGTCCCTGTTGAACCATTGGCACAAAGAAATTTGGCATGGGACCCCCACCAGGCCTCATACCAGGAACAAGTTGCTGTTGATACCCAAATCCAGGCTGTAAAGATGAGGAAATCCAAGGTAAGAAGCAGTAATATTGAAAGAGAAGGTTCTAAACCAAAATAATCAAAGAAAGAATATCCCACTAACTGTTTAAAGAAACAAATCAGGTAAACAGCTCACCTGGGAAGGAATCATTGCAGGAGGGGCTTGACCATAGAATATTTGTTGTCCAATGCCTGGACCACCAGGAGGGTACATTGGCATGCGAGGAGCGACTGAAGGTGCCATTGCAACTGGTCGCATCTGTGAAAACTGAGCCTGTACAAGCAGTAGAAATCCACCATATGCACACAAAAATGACAGCTCTAAAAACCAATACTACAATAGGAAAGACCAATAAACAATATGTCCAGGCAAGCGTAAATAAAATGAAAGAATGCCACCAAAACAGAAAATTGAATTCGCATCTTTAATCTTGTTGCTCTGTTTTACCCATACCCCTAAAAAGTAATTTTTCTTTTACTTATCAATTGAGGGGGATTGGTTGTACAGAAACAAACCTGCAATCTTGCTCTTCTATCTTCTTTTCTTTGTGCAAGTGCAACATACAGAGGTTTGCTAACGATCATTTTTCCATTCATCTCCAAAAGCTATCACGATTAAAAGTATAAATTACTTTCTTATTCTCCTAATACTTATCTTAGTAAAGAAAAAAAATTATGATTATGCTATGTCAAGATGTACAAATAAATTGCTTTCTTTTATATTCTTTTCTTAGAAAATAAACTGAACAAACCCATTCATATACAAAAATGATAGCACTTACAGCTCTAGATGCCTCTTCAGGAGTCGAGAATGCAACAAAACCAGATCCTCTACTTAAACCATTCGGGTCTCTCATAACCTGCTACATTGTCAAGAAGAACATCAACAATGAGGTCTATCCAGCATATTAAAAAGAGTGCACAAGCACTTAGCTGTATTAAAAAAGGTGGTAGGGACCTTGCATGATGTGATTGTACCAAATTGTGAAAATAGCTCCTTAAGTTTATCGTCACTGATGCCATCATCTAAATTTTTCACATACAAGTTTGCCCCTTGGTATTTGTCAGCTGCCTCTTTCATACTCTGTTCAAATCGATGTTTAAGTTCAACTTCCCTTTCAGATTTCTTCTGCGCTTTCCCAACATACCATTCCTTATCATCAAATTTCTTCCCATTCAAAGAATCAACAGCCCTAGCAGCATCATCTGCATTTTCGAAGTTGACAAATCCAAAGCATCTCGATTTCCCATCTGCATCCCTCATAACCACTACACTAGTAAGAGGTCCAAATTCACCAAAAATTGCATTCAAATCTTCCTCAGTTTTTGATTCAGACATATTCTTCACAAAAACATTGTTGAATCTAGATTTTTCAGAACTCTCTCTTTCCTGCTTGCGTAGAAAGGGTCCCACAAAAACTTGCTTATCATTTAAAAGCATTCCATTCAACTTTTCTATAGCTTTTTGGGCAGCTTCATCACTGTCAAACTGAACAAATCCATAGCCTTTGGACTGGCCAGATGAATCCGTAGCTACCTTGCAAGAAAGGATATTCCCAAATGCAGAAAATGTATCATGCAGTGCTTTGTGGTCAATCCCTTTGTCCAAATTCTGCCATTAACATAAATGAAAAAGTTAGTTGCAACATCAAAATCAAACATAAGAATCAGCACCCATGAAATTTTAGCACTAAATGAAAAATTCAAATATCAGATATAACTACCTTGATAAAAATATTTCCAGCCCCACTTTTGCGGATACTAGGATCACGATGAGAATACATAATCCTAATGGGCTTTCCATTGAGAGGAGTAAAGTTTAGCACATCTAATGCCCTTGCAGCTGTTATCAGTTCAAGCTCAAAATATTACGAAGCCTGATGAATTCTTATATATCACATATGAAGAGAATATATTATAACCACCAGATAAAAGTTGTACTTGTTTCACGAACAGCTCATATATAACTCAAAAATGCCGAAAGAACACATAATGAACACAAATAAAAATAATTGTGTAGTATCACACCATTAAATGAGAAATCTGAATGTCATTGGTATAATTAGATCCCACTTGAAAGCAAACAACACCCACAAACACTTTCATAAGCATTCTCCAAACCCTAATGTTTACAAAGCCCTTTATGCTAGAAGCAACAAACCGTGTATTAGTTTCAAATTTGCAAACAAAGGCCATCTATTTACAACTTCAGGTGTGAGGAACTAGAGTATGAAGTTCTTCCTATTTGACATATCCCAAGGATTACAGGGATAATATTTATTTACCAACTAGATTAATATGATGATTTGGTGAAGAGGTGCTAAAATTTAGAAAAGATAAATTATTTTAGAGATAATAAGATCTGAATTAGGCTATGTTTAGGGTACAAATATGGCTAACAAGTATCAACCTTAAAAGGCTATGTAAAATATCAACAAACAGAAAGAACGGTTGGGGAGGGCAAATGGAAAAGAACAGGAAAAGGCCAGCAAGAATCAATTGTGTCATTTTGGTGGAAAAACCATGAAGGCTAAAACCAAAGCTACAACTTAATCTAGACATAACATAAGTGTGTAGAAATCATAATTTTAGCATTAGGCTATTAGCCTCCAAAAGATGGGTAGTTTCTTTCTAATACCCACAGAGAGCTATGCCATCACTTTGTCCAATATAATATTTCCCTTTCAAAAGGCTTATTACTTTAAAAGACTGAATTGCATTTGGAACAAATCAGAGAGCATTCAAGTAGGTCTAAAAGCTAAATCAACCCAATTAAGTTAGACAGATAATGAATAGGGATAGCCAGTACGCTTACTCAAATAAAACCCCTCTACAAACAACCTGATGCACAGGAAGTATGAAACTTCTGCCTGCTGTTTATGCATGTAGGGATACTGGATACAACTGGCCACTTATAGCATATATTGAAAAGGTAAGAAACCACATAACATACATAGAGGAACTTAGCGATTATGTAATTTCAAGGTAGATATTTTGGTACTAGCAATCAGAAAAAACTTATAATTAAGTTTAAGGGAATACTAATATAGTTATATATACAAATTTCACGTCAAACACTTTCACTTACCATAATAGCATTCACTTAAACGTAAAGTTTAGGAATTGAAGAGTAATAAAATTGCTTCTTGATTTAGAAGTGGAACAGCTAGACCTTGTCAACAAGCAATAAAATTAAATTCTTTTGTTACAACATAATATTTGCATTATTGCAAACCGGAATCTCCATCAAACATACACTTTTTTAACCGTTCTTTAGAATCCTTAAGTCAAAGAAACACAATACACGTCAATCTTTCAAAACTACACTAAAATGCACATTACATTAAATAGTTAATAAAAATCTATCAGTGGGTTCACACAATCACTAATAAAGTACCAAAATATTTCATTTCTACGCATTTTTCCCGTGTAAAAACTGGCACTTCCTTACAATTCTAAACCGCAAAAACCTATATACTAAAGCATTCAAACAGTCCAACAAGTTGAAACTTATTTTAAAATCTATTCAGAGAAGCAAAAACATTTTCACTCCGAAATTAGCTCAAAAAAACCAAAAAATAAATAAAATATGGAGAAGCATAAAGATAAGTCTTGATCACACCCAATAAATATAAATAGAAAAAAAAAAAAATATATATATATATATATATAGAGCGAGAGAGGACTAACCGTCTTGGGGATTGCTATAATTGACATAACCATAACCAAGCGATCTACGGGTGGTCAAGTCCCTGCAAACCCTTACCGAAACCACCTGACCGAGCTGGTTAAACAGGTCATAGAGCTGGGAATCCGTAACATTCGGGTCAAGATCTCCAACATAGAGAGACGTCGTCACAAACTGATTGGTCCCTCCGTTAGCCGCAGCGGCGGCGTTTGCTCCCGATATCGCATTCTGAGGCTGAACCTGAACTTGGGCCATCTCCGAAAGCAAAAACCAAACACAAAAATCAGAGCTTTTTTTTCTCTTTGTTTTCGCTTTTTTTGATTTTTTTTAAATTATTTTTTCTTCCCTCTCCTCGTTGTTATTCTGAAACAAACCCTAGGAAGAAAAAAAACAACTCGACGGATATAATAGAAACCCTAAAAAAGAAGTGCAACACGAAATTCTTCCACAAAGACCAGACCAGAACACCGATAGAAAAACTTTCTCTCTTTCTTTTTCGATTTTCGTTTTTGTTTATGTTTTTTTTTTTTTTTGTATTTTCTGGGATAGTTTGATAGTGGAGGAGAGGGAAGGAAATGGGAGGGTAAATAGTCGGAGATCCGACGGAGGAAAGTAAGTGGCCGCCGATTGAGGCGGCGGCGCGTGAGATAGATAGAGGGAGAGAGTGGAGAAAAAGGATGAAAAGGGAAGGCAAGAGTTTCCGAGAGCAGCTGAAACTGCCACTAAAGGAAGTTTAACTTTGAGGTGAGAGAGTTTATTATAAGAGAGAGGTAAAGGAAGGGTAAAAACCCTAGGATGAGCTTAAGGCGAGATCTCCGCCGTTGGATCAGATGGGGTGTGGACCCAGTCTACGAAGTCATCGTACTCCGTGGATGATCATTATTTTATTTTCAACTACAACTGGTAACCGTAGATTTTCTTTAGATAAGGTTGGCTTTGCTCTGCCTTTCAGGTTAAACACGCGCTTTTGCAAGTTCGTGGTATTTACTCTTAACAAATTTTTTTCCTGTAAAATCATTATTTTTTTCTGGTAAATAAGACTAGGAGCATATTCAATTTAAAAATAATTAAATTTTAAAGAAGCTTTTTACAAATTAAAAAAATATTCGGATTTTAATAATTTTATAAAAGCTTAGATATATTTAAATTAAAATTTAAAATATTTAAAAAGTTATTAATTTTAAAAAATTTTAAAAATAATAAATTTTATTAAATTTTTAAATAATTTTTGAATAAAAATGTTAAAGTAAAATTTTACTGTTTTTTTTAATGAATTTTATTGATTCTTATCATTTCTATATTGAATTTACAAAATTTCATAACAATTCATAATTTTTTTTTTAAATTTATAATTTCATTTAAATTTATTAAATTTTAAAATTGAATAAACCCTCTTGAATCATTAATAACTTATCGATTGTGTTGCCATTAGAGAGTTCAAGAACTTGGAATCAATCGGAGTTCCATTTCCGAAGAATCAGGCAATGAGAATATACTCCACAGCCTTTGGAATGCGGATGATTGGGCAACAATGGGTGGAGCGGTTAAGACAGACTGGAGCCGAGCACCTTTCACAGCTTCTTATAAGCTTATCGAATACTGATTCATTAATTAGTTTTTTAAATAAATGATTTTTTTTTTTTTTTGGGATTTATTGATTAGTTGCTTCAACAACCGAAGAATTTTTTCTTACATTGGACTTATAAGGAATTTGAACCAAGACAAACAGTGGAACAAATGATCATAAAGTTTACATATCATCGCTTAAATATATTTTATTGAACAATAAAATCAGGTAACAATATTCACCGAAAAAAAAAACATTAAGGTACAATAACATGTTTTTTCTTATGGAAGGGTACAATGATATGTTACAGCTTAAAAGCAAAATTAATGAAATATGGTAAGAAGTATCTTTAATCAACACTATATTATATTGTTCCAATTTTCTAGTCTTGTAATCAAGTGGCTGGGTTATAACTTCAATATCACAAGTGGATGAGTTATGTATAACTTATTAATTAGTAATATTTATTATATTTTTACATTTTAATATTAAAAAACGATAATAATATTTTTCTATTATATAGCTTTTAAAAAGTGGAAGATGACTATAGTTGTAATTAGGATACATGTTCAATAGTAAAATGCTTTTTTTGGGCAAAATAGTAAAGTATTGAAAACGTAGCTAAAGTATTGTGAATTTTAAAATGCTAGTTTTATCAATCTCTACACAAAAATATTATAACAGTAAAAGGAAAATTAGAAAAAATAAATAACAAAATTTACGTGTAATAATATATTTACTTGCATGATGACTATACATAACAATCTCTACAAACACATGAACCATTTTTATATTAAATAAACACAGGTGGCACAAGAAAAGATTTGTTTTTTCTTCTTGCAACACTTGTGTGTCATCTCTCCCCCTTATAACACCTGATTGTCAGGTGTCATGAACACATATAACTCTAAACTCTTATAAAAGAGGAAGAAACAGGCGAAAAAATGAGTATCCTTCCTCTTCTTCCCAGTTCTTTTTCAGCAGCTTCCAATTTTTAAGGATCCCTTTTAATTCTTCGTGAACTTGATTACATTTAATTCTTCTTTGTTTAGTTTATTAAAATAATATTGATTTAAACATCAAAGTACTTTTGGTCGATACCATATATATATTACGCTGGTACCTTTTTACTTTTAATTCTCTGTTATTGTAATTTTTTTAAAAATTTTGACAAAATTCATAGCCGCAAAAAAGGAAACCAATTGAATAATAGAAGGAGAGCTCATCAAACAGTTGATCATATCTGTTGCATCAACAGTCCAGAAGCAAAGATCCTTGTATATCTACAGTTTATTATCAAACCAAAGCAACTCTACTGAGTGTTGGAATTTAATAAACATATTATGAGATAATATACATAAATGCAGCTAGACTTGGTAAATTTTAACACGATCCATTAACACACCACGAACACGTAGGTTTTTTACAGATTCAGATTTATCTGAAACGGATTGGATTGATAATGGGTTGACCCATTATAAACTTGTTATCTTAACGAGTCTTAACGGGTTGATTTGCGAAAATCCATTATGGATCCTTTAATCTTTAATGGAAATTTAGTAATTTAACTGTAAAAAAAAAATAAAAAAATAGCTGTTGTTAGATTACATACCATCCATTCCAGCCTCCTAACCTCAAATTTCAATTTGGCCCATGTTTTTACCATTTGATAGCCATTTGCATTTTTGCTATTTTTAAACTTCAATTTTCTCCTTCCAAAAGACTTTTTACTCTGATTTTGAGCTCAAAGTTTCAACCTAGTTCACTCTGTAAGTTCTTTAAAGTGAGTATGAAACTTTTAGTATTAATGGTGTTTCTGTAGAAGTTATATATGTATTTTTTTAACATGTATTAAGTATGTTGTTTTAGTTTGTAAAATGATACAAATATTTATGTTTGTATGTGCTTCATTATTTTTTAGTATGTACTATGAACTATAAATCAAATATATTTTTCATTTCTTTTAAAGTAATTTTGAAAATAAGTTTAATGTATTAACATGTTGGATAACGAGTTACATGATAATTTCACGAACGGGTTTGAGTTTATATATTTCAACATGAAAGCTTAATGGGTTGGGTTTAGATGAAATGTTTTTGATACAAACACGAATATCACATGACAAAAACACAACACGAAACGACGCGTTGCCAGGTCTAAATGCAACGGATAAATTATTATCTTATTCAAATCTCATGTTATTCAATAGCATGTATTAACATATCATTCACCATAGTCTGCCATTGATTCTTAATTATTGTAAAGCTTACAAAATAATAAACATATTATAAATGTCACTATGAAACCAACATTCTCACCCCTCTGTTCTTTCTCATTAGGTTAAAAATAATATGTATATCTAAAATAATGACCCTCATCTCATATTTATAACCCACACAAAATAATAATATAAATTATAATAATAATATATAAAAATAGAGATGAATCCAAATTTTAATAAGATTCTACTGAGAAAGAGACATCAGGTTCCTTTGGTCTAATGGGCTCACTAAAGAATAAAGAGATAGTGATTTTAATGGGCTTCATTACTATAAATTAAACAATGTGTCCAATCCGATTATTGGAAATATCGAAGCCCAGTAAGTGAATCAATTTGATTATGCTCATTCCACATAATTATTCTAACAATCTCCCACTTGAATGACATAATCATCAACTATAAACAAATACTTACTTACTTTAAAATCTCACACACAAAATGATCATTTTAGTTAAGCATATAACATACTGACATGGTACAACAATACACATAACTTAGATCCCAGAAATTCAATATTAGTAAATCTCAAACAATAACCATCACCATTTCAACTGTACATATATCGACATGATACAACAATATACACAGTCTAGTGCCCGTGATTTACAACAGCACTAGTGGATCAAATAAACACATTTACATATATCAAATATCTTAAACAGTTCCATTTTTAAGGAGCCAACATACAATATGTGTGCACATATTCATATATAATAATGATCAACTTTCATGCATGTATTGCTCAACAAAACAAAACTATATAACCAACATGTTCGACAGTACATATTACAATACTCTCACTAACCCAATGCAGTCTTAACTACTCAACACTCTCATATAGGATACATGCTTATGAATGATGCTTGAAGGCAAGCTTTTGGTTAGTGAATCTGCCAACATGTTATAAATTCGTGTGTGTACATTAAATATGATGTCTTTACCACTTTCTCCTTCACTTTTTATATATAATTTCACATCGATGTATTTAACTCTAAATGTACTCTTAATATTATTGGAGAAATAAACTGCTGCAAAATTATTACAGTACATCTTTATTGATTTCACAACAGAGTCAACAACTCCAAGAGCATACACAAAATTCCGCAGTCAAATCGTCTCAATGGTTGCCTCAAAACATGAAACATATACCCTTCCTCTACAACTAAGGACGCTACAACAATCTGTTTCGAAATTGTCCAAGACATAGCTCTTCATCCCATGATACAAACATACCCAGTAGTGGAACTCATATCATTCATACAACCATTATAATCAGCATCTCAATATACAACCACATTAAATGAGTTGGTGCGCCGATTTGTTAACATATAATCCTTTAAACCATAAAGATATCTCAATACTTTATTAACTGTTTACCAACACATAAAACCAGGATGACTCAAAACATTTGTCATGCACACCTACAACATAAGAAATATCAAATTGTGTGCGCACTTGAGTACAACAAACTCATAGTTATAACAATGTATGTAATATTTGAGACAATTTTCATTGAATCTCTTCTCACTTCCATCATTGAGAAAATAATCCTTAGAAAGTTTGTCACTTTTCACCACCGAAACTTTACCAGGAAAATAATTAACTATATCTAGAAAAAAAAACTTTATCTCCAAAACATACAAAGCCTTACTAAAGTCTTCAATATCAAAATATTGGCTAAACAACATTCAATATTTTCTTCATAAAATAGGTCAAAATTATTAAACATAAACAATATATCCCCAAACAAACTGAAACATAAATATAAAATTGCTCCCACTGATCCATATCAGAATTATTGGATGCAACTAGTATATCATCACATACAAACCATAAATATAAGGTTATTCTCATTGACTCTCTATAACATGTTCCAATAAACAATTACAGTAACATCATCAAACATGAGATATAACACTACCTCGAGCTTACTCTGTCAGTATTGAGCATTCAAAACAAATATTAATTCCCTACTTTTCAGAAGCCAACTTGTTGGGCCATTCAATTGTCTTTACATAGATATTCATTTAAACATCGCAGTTCTAACATCCATATGATGCATCTCCTTCTTTTAGCTAAACTTTTAGCCACAAATCTTAGTCTTTAAACATTTTCACTTAACCATTGGAAACATAGTTAGTCTAAAAAAATCATATTCAACCAGCAAGTTTGCATTATGGTAACAATTTTAACCACATTATGTACCATAAATGGCACATTATCATTTATCGTAGTTAATTCAAAAATAGATTGCAAAATACTTATGGCTTCTCAATAATTGTTGAATCCAATTAATCACTTATATCAAAAATTCATATTTTGCAAAACCACATAATCATCATATATAACATGTTTGAGAATCATTTTATGACCTTCTTAGAATCACATCCTTACCAAATTACATATTCTGAATTCCACGTCCTTCATCGATGGGTTTATCCTTATTGAACGAACATACTTCCATTTTCAAAGGTCAATCTCTCTTAGTTCTTGACCAAGATCAATGCTAACATCACCTTCAAATATATCTAATTTTGTCTAACTCAACAATAATGGTGGTATGAGATTATAAATAACATATGAAACATTTAGACCCAATAAATGATCATTAATGGTTTTAAGATCCAATATCTTGATTAAGAAATTATAGGTTTTACCAAACATTCACAACTTTATACATGAAAAGTGAACTAGGTTTCTCATATGACTTCAGTTTATATGTTGAAGTCCTCAAAATCTCACCTACAAAAAATTTAAAGTAAATATTCCAGCATACATCGCACAATATCCAAAAGTGTGCGACTTTTCATCTCGAGCGTTATATACAATGCGTTATTACCACATTCCTGCAAATACTTTTCAAATGGCCCAAAGTTTCTGTTAATCTTATCAAACATTACATAGTAACCACCATCTCTGTCAGACTTCGTAACTTTTATCTTATTTTATTCATTTGAAGCTCTTGTTTGACCATCTCAAAATGGAAGGAGCAAAAATTTCACAACTATTTGTGTAAATTAAAAAACAAATATCTTCACATACCAAATTTCTCTTTCCAATTTCAACAGTAGTTTACATCTCATACAGTCAACATCAATAGAAAAAACTTATTAATACCAAGAATAGTAAATGTACAATTTAAAACTAAACTTCAATCTCTTTTCCAAAAAAATAAGACTCAAATCTTTACTTCACATCATAGAAGAATTATCCTCAATTATTGCATATTCAAGAGTAATTATAAAAACAACCACAACATCAAACAATTCAAGTGTATACAAATTACCACATGAAAATACTTATCCAATCAAAATAATTCTTTAATCCAAAAAACATACCACTTTAATACCAAAATGAAAAATATAAACATAATATTCAAAAATAAAATAGAAGTCAACTAATCTCGTCAATAATATATAAACTACTTCATCCAACTTCTATAAATATTGATATTCACTCAAGGTTGGTTGGTCTCTTCGGGCTTGTTAATTCCATCATCAAAACATTTTGTTTTGCCTCTTATTACCCATATTATGACTTTTGATCCAAAAAATACTCAACTTGTTGAGTATTGATTCAACTCCGGGTCAAAATATTCTCGGATTACCAACTTTATTACACATAGAAGAAAATATCAATTTAGCAACAATGCTTACCATTTACGTCAAACTTGGCAAACCTTATACCAATTTTCACAAAAGACTTATAGGCACTGACAACTTCGAGGATTCTTTAAAGCGTATTCATTCATATAATGCTCCAATGTTATCAGTAACAACTTTCTAGCTTTGTAGTAGTTTAATTAACATGCTTCTTCAGTGGAATTATTATCAAAGCTTAAATCAACTTTAACTAAAATCAAATTCAGCAGTCTTATATATCACAACAAACCTCATTATACAATCATGGCAAATATAGGCAGAGTATTTTTGAAATCAACTGCGAAAATGACAAATATCAACAACATGCACATCATGCATTAGATCATTTCCCAACCTTCAAGTATATATTTTAAACAAAATAAATCGCTAGGGCTCTCTGATCGCAAAAGAAAACCCATATACGAGTAAAAACAATTAATTAAATACCACAACTAAATGCATTGAACCAGTTACTGACAGGGTAAACAAAAACATGCATTTAATGACATTTAACTAACTTCTTTCACCAATCTAATCATCATACTAAGTAATTAAGCTACCTACATGATGACTTAAGTACCCGTATGGACTTTAGTATCAATTCATTTTGGGAAAAAAGAAATTGACAATTTCATGATATAGGCAAGCTAAGTCTCACTACCTGCAAGTATTTAAACATCCTAAACCACTATGTCAAATTTATATAAACATTCCTATATTGACAATTTCATGATATAGATAAGCTAAGTCTCACGACATACAAGTACTTAACATCCTATACCACAATGCCAATTTTTTGTTAATCAATTTTTTTTTTAACAATTTTATGATATGGACAAAATAAGTTTTATGTCGTGACAATTTCATAGTTCAAATATGTTAAGTATTACAACATGCAAGAATTTGATCATTCTTCACTACTATTTCAAATTTTTTATACAAAATCCAATTAAGGGCATGCAATTAAAATTACCTTTAAAAAAAGACAATTTTAATAAAATAAAATAAAAAATTGAAAAAAAATATTTTGGCCACTAAAATTATTATTTTGTATAAAAAATATATATTGACAATTTCATAGTTTGGATATGTCAAACTTATGACAAGTAAAAATTTGAACATACAGCTCTACAATGTCAAAATTTAAACATTAAATCATTGAAAATTACAATATCATCAAAAAAGTAATATAATAAGGTCATTTATTAACAAATAAATTAAATTGGAGAAAAATATTTTGGGCCATTTAAAACCATAATGTAAAATTAAATTTAAATTTTTTTTGGGAAAAACCTTGTGATGACGTCAGCAAACCCATATGTTGACGTCATCTGTCTACAACCTTTAGCTGGGTTGATCTTGACCGAATTTGCAGACTTGCGAGTACCGCGTCGCGCTTCACAACCTTGTTTGTTTTCACTTGTTCGGCCTCTGTTTTTGTCTCCGTTTGCGAGGTTTTGATCATCGTTCAAATTTCATTCATAATCCGATATCAATTAGGCCAACTATTGCCGAAAAAGACAAACCCAAAGAGAAAAGTATTCGACCATGAAAGTTCTTAAACAATTCATTTTTACAAATAATCAGACCAAATTGAACGAAATTAAGGAATCATACATGTTCTAAGTAATCATATAATCAAAACTCATACATAATTTCAATTAAGAAACTAGTTTTAAGTCATATCTCAAACTTCACAACTAGTAAATCCAAAGCATTCATACGCCAAGATAATTATGGATGGCCAAGTATTCGAAATCCACCATACACTATAATCCATTCACTAAAATCAATCAGAACAGGTTTAATTCAACATATAAAAAAAAAGGGATAAACGGTTGAAACGAGATACATGAAAATTCAAACCAAATTGTATAATTATTATCAAACTCGCAAGAAAAACCATTCAAGTAGAAACTGCTATCAATCTCAATTTGAAAGAATAGAAAATTGTTGATCTAACATACTAATACAACATATTGAATAATCATAAACAAGCTCTGATACTATTGTTGAAATTTAATAAACATATTATGAGATAATATACATAAATGCAGTTGATAAATTATTATCTCATCCAGATCTCATATTATTAAATAGCACGTATCAACATACCATTCATCATAGTTTGCCATTGATTCCTAATTATTGTAGAGCCTAGGGGTGTACAAAAAGCCGACCAACCGATGAAACCGACCGATCCAATCCAATTCAACTAGTTTGGATTAGTTATTTTAGTGTAATTGGATTAGATCAGTTTTGAAAATTTAAAACTGATAGTCGATTTAGTTCGATTCGGTTTTGACGTTAAAAACCGATAAAACTGATCCAAACCAAACCGATTATTTTATATATATTTTTTTCAGGCAGCCCAACATGTATAAGGTAATCGGTTATTTGTCCTCATATATTTTTTTTAATCAGTTATGTGTTAGGTTTTGAAAAAAAAAATGAAATTTTTTAAACAAAGTTTAAGCCCAACAAATTTTTGACACAAAAAATAGCTCAAATGTCAAATATTCAATGTAAAAAAGCTCAAAAATTAAATAAAAGTTAAAACCCAACCGATTAACCAAACCGATCCAATCCAATTACTAATTGAATTGGATTGGTTTTGATGTTTCGGATCAGATCGATTACTAATTTGATCGGATTTGTTATTTCCAAAATAGATCGGTTTCAAACTAATGAACACCCCTAGTAGAGCCTATAAAATAATAAACATATTATAGAGACCACTATAAAATCAACCCTCTTTATTCTTTGTCATTAGGTTAAAAATAATACGTATATTTAAAACAAAGGCAAAGTGCATCTTCACCCATAATCTGGGAATTTGCTATTTATATTAAAAAAAAATATATTTATTTTTACTCTTCTGCAACATCAAAAGTTATTGTCATTGATGCCTAATTATAAAGTGACATGTTTTCTTAGATATCCCAAAGTGCCACCAATCCTCTCCCATAGAGGAAATTAAAAGCTGTATATATGTATTAACATATACAGTTTTGCTACAAACCCCAAAGTCTGGGTTTGTAGTGTCCCCTCCAGTCAATTTCCAATTGGAAAGTCAAAATTTCAGATTTTGAAATGCACTCGTGCGAGACACGTGCTTCAGTATTTTTTGTGATTGAACACAATGGTTCTCAGCTATGAACTAAATCTGAGTTTCCTCGATATATTTTTATCGCATAAGCATAAATTTTTTAGCCTGCTCTTGAATCAACTATTTCTGTGGTTTCCAGTTTATACTTCTCTAATTCTATTTAGCTGGTTGTTCAGAATGTGTCATTCGGTCAACATTAATGATGAAAGTGCTTATGCATACTTGAAAAAACAGAGTACATGTTTAAAAGTGCAATATGGGTAGGTAGGAGGAATTGGGCTTGTAAAGAAGACAAACTATGATAAAAGTTTTTTGTTTTTGTTTTTGGTAAATAGAATTGTAATACAGTAAAATTTTTGTAGTTGCTTATGCAAAATTTCTTTTATATTTCACATTGTAAATGAAGTAATATGCTGAAAGTAAATTTTCAACAATGTATTCCAAGCTATTGTTCTCTGCTGTTAAAAGAATACGTTTAACATTCGTTTTCCTAGGATGATAGTTTATGGAGTTTTATAATAGACATTTTTGTCCTTTATGTTTCACTGTATGTGTTCTGGTTTGTAAAAGCATATAAAGACTCTATCAAGATTGTAAAACCATTAATATATACGGAAGCTGGTTTTCATTTTTCTATATGGAATGCTTAAACATTTTTCCATTGTCCATTTTGGCACTCCTTTTTGTCTATATATTAGCATAACAATTTGCAATATAATGAGTTTCGAGTGAAATTTATCCTGGAAAATATGGTTACTGTCTCTTTGAACCTAAATATACATATTTGAGGTTTTCGGACAACCGTGGGTTACTTTCATCATAGACGAGTTACTGAAAGAATGAAAGAAAAAAAGATGCAGAACAATTTTATGCATATAGCTCTACTATTCAATCGGATCATTGTCAAGGTCAACGCTTAAGATTTCTTAATGATTTTGTCAGATTGAAAGACGACTAACTTCGATCGAAATCACCCAATTATATTGAAAAGTTTGAAAAGTTTCACCCAGATTGCTTAAAGTCTTTGAATTCATACAGTGGACTATTTTTCTTCTAAACGACAGTTTTCTATTGGATATAGAGCAACCCCACTATCAACTGTCAATGAACGAACAAGCATTAATGCACCGCTGCGATTTTTTTTGTTTTTTTGTTTTTTGGTAGAATAGGGGACAATCGGCTTCAAAACGAAAATAAGTTAACACAGATCATCCGGGGTCTAACAACCCTAATTAGATTTTCAGATGAAAAATAATTTAGTTCTTTCATAAGGAAACTTCAAAAAAATGGACTCTAGATTTAAGCTCAAAGATGAGTTTGCTAAATTATGAGCAACAAAGTTCTTCTCCCTGCGACCTTATATAAATAAACATTTACAAACATCATCTACGGTCTAAGATATTGGAAACTACAAGCTGCTCTCATGGTTAATACAGGGCATCCAAGAACTCCTTTTACATAAGTTTCACAGGAAAACTTTTACAGTTGGAATAAAAATGAAGCACGCCCGAGTGCATTTCAAAATCTGGAATTTTGACCTTCCAATTGGAAATTGACTGGCGGGAACCCTTCGGGGTTTGTAGCAAAACTGTTCATATATATATATATATGTATATATGTCTTGCACAACTAAGTAGGTATTATGATGTAGAGATTCCATTTAATTCTTTTTTATACAGTTTAGTATTTTTGGCCTGAGACTTTCAACTAGGTTCAACTCTTTCATTTTTGTTTTGATTTCCGGGTATGATAAGGATCAATTCTCACTCGATCATTAAAAAAAAAAAACTAAAACAATAAGAATTATAATTTTTCATATTTTCCATGGTGGAAAAAAGGAATTCTTTTGCATTCTAACAAATCTGGATTGACAGCGTCAACAAATTGTGAAATTGCCACATCACTGCACAGATTCTGTAGACAATTCTTGGACTCAAGGACAGACCAGAAATAAATATGCAAATATTGAATTAGAAAATATATGAACTTAGAAAAAAGGTACAGACTCTTCTTTGAAAAGCTTAATTATTATTCTTTCTTCCCTCATCAACCTAAATCTACCCCAAAAACATTCAAAAGTAAAAGCGCATCAAAAATGGGCATTAAGATTAAGAAATAACACCCACCTAGAAAGTAAAAAGGAAAAAGCAAAGCAAAAGCCGCTACCCACCCTCCCAAATGAAAGTACATGAACAGAATCACATTACAGCTTGAGGAAAACAAACTCTTCGATAGCTGGAATTTCCCCGATCCTTTTCAAAGATGACTTGCTGGGTGGGTCATCAACGCCGATTGCCATCACAGCTTGCTTTCTTGGAGCAATCCTTCCAACACTCATGAAACTAACATTTACATTCTCCTCTCCCAGGATGCTTCCAACCGTTCCAATCATACCAGGCTGATCAACTTGTCTGCAGAGTATTATGCTACCTTCCAAGCTCACATCAACCTCAAAAGACCCAACCTTTGTCAAATGGGGAATTCCATCTTTAACACGGCCTGCCACCTTTATCTCCCCAGTTTCCGATATGGCACTGGCAAACTTAGATTCCACATTGGCAATCTGGACCTCTATGACATCAAGTGGACTCTCGGGTGAACCATCCAGAAGGACTCGTTCTTCACTAATCCTAAGTCCTCTTTGTTTAGCAGTGAAATCGGCATTAACCAAATTCACAAAAACACTAGATATGGGCTCTATCAGACCCTTAATAATCATTGCTCGTAGCAGCCTAGTGTCAAGGTCATCGGGAGCCCTAGCAGAAGCATAAGTCACTTTTACTGTCTTCACACCACTTCCTCCTGCTACCAACTGTACAGCCAGTCTTCCAAGTTTCTCAGCAAGTTCAACAAATGGCTTCAGTTCATTTAGAACCTGAAATGGACAAGGCAAGAAGGTAAATGCTGGAAAAGATGAGAGTGCATGTTACGGAGAAGCTGAACACTGGCAATACCTCAGCAGGAACCATAGGAGCATTGACTGCAGTGGCAGCAAGCTCCCCTCTTAAAGCTCCAACAACAGCTTCAGCTATTTCAATGGCCACACCTTCCTGCACATCAAATTTAAGCACTAAGAGGCAATGAAAATAAAACAAAAAAGGTATCAAGAGATTTAAAAACCAAACATATAAATCACCTGTGCTTCCATAGTGCTGGCACCTAGATGAGGAGTTGCTGTAACTTTCTCATGCAATACCAACTTGCTATCTTGTGCTGGCGGTTCCACAGTGAAAACATCAAGCGCAGCCTACAAAAAAGAGATCCTGTTATTTCACATTCTATAATAACAAAATATTTTCGTATTGAGAAGGCAGATACCTGATCAACAATCCCAGTATCGAGTGCCTTCACAAGAGCATCTTCATCAATAACTCCTCCACGGGCAACATTCACAATTCGGACTCCTTTCTTCATCTTGGTAAACGTTTCCTCATTGAGAATCTTATTTGTAGAAGGAGTGAGAGGCATGTGTAAAGAGATAAAATCAGCTGTAGATATAGCTTCATCAAAGCTCACAAGATCCACACCTATGGCACGGGCACGATCAGCTGGGGCATAAGGATCATGTGCAATGACATGCATACCTAGCCCCTTCGCTCGCCGGGCAACTTCAGATCCAACTTTTCCAAAGCCCATTATTGCCAGTGTTTTTCCAACAAGGGACACACCAACATATTTGTTCCTTTGCCACTTCCCTGGATTAAACCAAATTATGTATTAATTCAGAAGTCTTGGGTATGCTTAAACTAATAGCTGAAGCCCACTCGTGATAGATACAAAATTTATAACATGCGACCATATACAGATGGCCAAAATACAAAAAGGAAGAGTTCCTATTTTGTAAAACAAACATAGACTTGTATATTCATAATCAGTACAGCCTTTACATATACCCCATGAAATGCTGTTTTGTTCTTTGGAGTTGTATTACACCACTAAATTATGGGTCCAACTCTAAAATTCTATCAACTGCGTTCAAGAACCGAATAGATCTTAAACGATAAAAATGTTTACTTTTCACATTTTTCCAAATCACATTTGATGCTTTCCAAAAGCAAAAAAGAAGAAGATAAACTTCTGTCAAAAATACGAAAATTACTTCCAACTATACTTGCCAACATGTATTTAAACAACCAATTCCTTCAAAAAGTTTCCAAATCGAAACCCAAAAATAAAAATAAATTATAAAATTAACAACAAAAGAAAAAGCTCGCTAACCAGCTTTCACAGACGCGTCAGCTTGAGCAACGTTCCTAGCCATGGCGGCCAAGAGAGCAATCCCGTGCTCAGCGGCGGCAACCGTATTAGCGGTCGGAGCGTTGACCACCAAACATCCATGCTCGGTCGCCGCAGCCAGATCCACATTATCAATGCCCACACCTGCCCTCCCAACCACCTTCAACCTTCCACCCGACGACTCAAACACCTCACGGCTCACCTTCGTCCCGCTCCGAACGATCAGCGCATCACAGAGCGAGATCTTGGTGCAAAGCTCCTCGGGGCTCAAATTATACGAGCAATCAACATTCGCAAAGTCCTTCAACAGCTTCAGACCAGCCTCCCCCAACTTCTCGGCGACGAGTACCGTCGGCTTCGCATCCAAACCAGCCGATACAACCAACACAAGCCGCTTCGAATTCCGGCGGCGCGGGGCGACATTGATTTGGAACAGCGAAGGGAGAGGAAACTTGGAGGAGAGAGAAAGGGAAGGGTTTCTGAGCGACGATGTACGAAGGGTTTGGGAAGCTGAGGTTGCCATTTGTTGCGGCGTTGATGACGGTGGGTGTATAAAGTTGTAGGCGAAGTAGCGCCGGCAGAGGAATGGAAAGTTGGTGTGAGTGCGGAGAGAGATTTGGAATCTATAGTTAGGGCGGGTTGGGTGGAACAGTGTGAGATAAAGAGAAAGACAGAGAAATCTGAGTTTGAGCAATAGTGCTAGTGGAGGAGTGTTTGAAGGAGATGAGAATTACACGCGCTCGGGAAGGGCGCGGGAAAGTTGGAGACTGAGGGAAGAGAACGTGTGGTTCAAAGCGGAGAGCGAGAGTGGGAGAATTTGAGATTGTGATTTTTCACCAACTAAATTAGTTGGGTGAGCAACACTTACCCACCCTAGACAGCTGTGGTTTTTATTTTTTAATTATTATTATTACTTTTCGTTCTTATTTTTTTGGTATTTTACTTTTCTTTCTTATCATTGAAGAAACAAAGATTTACCAAAAATACAAAAATTGAAGAAAGAAAAATGAAATTGCTTATTCCTTTTTTATTTTTTGGTAAAAAAAAAAAGGAAGAGTTTTTGTGTTATTTCTGTGCTAAAGTTGTGTATATTTATTTAATAAAATTATGGAAAACTTATATTAAAATAGTTTCAATTCAAAATCCATTTTTTACTGAGGTGTTGTTTGGATAACTTTTATTTTTGTTCTTTGTCTTCTCTGGAAAAAAAAAAAGTTTAATAGAAGTTACATTTCACTATTTTTATTTGAAAATTTTTTGAAATACTTTATTTAAAAAAATAAAAAAATAAATGTATTTTAGTATTTTATAATTGGATAAATTTTTACATTAGACTTTTAAATTTTAAATGTATCATATTAAACTTCCAATTTATATTATATGCTACATTAAACTTTCAAGTTTCAAGTATAGAACTTTTAATTTACATTATATATCATATAAGACCCACAAATTTCAAGTGCATCACATTAAGGAGGTGTATTCAATTTAGAATTGAATGGATTTTAAAAGAGTTTAAAAGTCTAAAGATATTCAATCCAGATTTCACATAAGTCTATACAAATTAAGATGTATTCAATTCAGATTTTAATTGATTTTATAAAAGCCTATTAAAATCTAGGTGTATTCAATTAAAACTTTGTAGAAGTTTTTTAAAATCTGAAAGTATTTAAAAAGTCATTAATTTTAAAAAATGATGGATTTTAATAGATTTCATTGGATTTTAAAAAAAAAAATTGTGAATGAAAAAATCTAATTGAAATCTCACCTATTTTTCATGGATTTCATTAAATTCTTATAAATTCTATGGAATTCCATAAAAATCTATGAATTTTTTAAAAATCTACAATTCTATTTAAATCCATTAAACTCTGAATTGAATACATCTTCTTAAGCCTCCAATTTATATTTTATGTAATATTAGAGAGCCTAATATGACATGAAATGTAAATTAAAAATTTAATTTGATACATTTGATACTTGAAAGTCTAATATGACATATACCGTAAATTAAAAACTTAGTATAATATATATATTAATTATTAAAAAGGGTGCACATAAAACTATATACAAACAAATGAAAGCTTGTAGTAGCTCAGTCAGTAGTGCATATCGCATTTTATTTGACATGGCAGGGTCCCATCCTATGCTGCTCGGACGAGGTAAATACGAGAATCAATTCAAAATTTCCATTACTCCGTTGTTAGTTCGGGCAGCGTGCGTACTCACATGTAGTTTGAGGGGCTCGTATTTGAAACCCAGCATAAACAATTTTTTTTGCACTGGTTAAATTTTAATCAGTTTCATTCAACGGCCGGCGACCAGTATGCTGATATTGATGGGTGGAGCACAACACGCACTAATTGTACCGATTAGCTTTTAGGCTCTCCGATCGGCCCATGTACATTTCGGTCGGACATGACCTCTATGTTTTCCATTTGTCTTCCAGTTGTTATGTTCGTCAAACCTTGATTTCGACCGGAACACAAGAATTTGGAGTGGTCACTGGAATGTACATAGGTTTGGACCATATATTAATTTTTCAAGAAAATTAATATTTATTTAAGATTAATTTTGGTATAGTTTTGTCCCACATTGTTTGGAGATGAAAATGCTTTGGATTTGTACTAAGTATAAATTATGGCTCTAGTCCCACATCGGAAAAGAGACAAACATCTTTGAAAGTTTCATCTTTATAAATAGAAGCTTCACCAATAGTTGAAGGGGGCCTGCATCAACACAACTACAACATAGACAACTTAGTTTATTCTTTTTAGAATTTACTTCGAGTAGTCAAAGTGTTCTTAGTTGTTTTTAATTAAAAAATTTTATTTAAAAGTCCTTTGATCTGAAAGATTCAAAGTGGCACGCCCGCACACCTAGGAGACGACCAATTGTTGGGTTTTACACCAACATATATTTTGGCACGCCCGGTGGGACTGACAAGTTTTCAACTTAAAAGATTGTGCAGACTCGCTCGAAGAATCAGGCATCCGACACCCACGGCAGCATTAGTAGCCGAAACGTGTCGGAGGAAGTTGGAACGGAAAGGGGAGCTGGAAGGATTCCGGACACGACAGAAACGTCTACCCAGGATTCGATCCGGGAGCTTTCCCAGAAGTTGGAGACATACCAGGAGACCCAGCAGCAGATGTTGCAGGGAATCATGGACTTGCTGCGCCAACAGGTGCAGACGACTCAAATTGCGTCGAATGATGCAAGGCCGACTAACGGCCAGGAGGAACAACAGGTGCAGGCCTTTCAGGCCGTACCTACTGGCAACTCGCCAAGAACTGAGGCACCGGCCTTTCAGGCCGGGTCCAGTGGACACGATGTAAGAGTTATGCTGGAACGACAAGTTCAGCCTTACATCCCCCCACCGGTTCGGAACAATGTTCAAGCAGGGGGGCAAGCTGATAACCAAGGCCAGACCGTAAGGGATGGTCGAGAAGAACAAGTGACACAAGCTTTCCAGGCTGTACCCAACATACATGGAGGAAGAGCAGATGTCCAGCCACACCAGAACCTTCCAGCGCGGAATCAGATTCATGGCGGGGGGCATGCAGAGCATTTCGGACAGAACTTCAGGATTGGACACTATGATGCTCATGCCTACCAAGCGTACTTCCACGACCTGACAAGGAAGAACGAACCGAACTGGATGAACCATGGCCAAGGCATGGATCGGGAGGCCGTCGAGACCATCATCCAAGAGATGATGGGTCCTGCATTCAGAAGAACTGGACGACCGTCTTATAGGAGGCCGTACCCAGACGCTTTCGACCGGATTGAATTTCCCAGGGGATTCAGGTTTCCTGATTTCACCCTATTTTCTGGCGAGGAAAGACAATCCACCGTGGAGCATATAGGCCGCTTCACTATCCAGTGCGGAGAAGCAGCGGCCAATGACTTCCTAAAGCTGCGTTTGTTTGCTAATTCTTTGACAGGTCCAGCTTTCACGTGGTACATCAACCTGCAGCCAAATTCGATCCATAGCTGGCAAGAATTGGAGCAGAAGTTCCACGAACAATTCTACAGGATTGAGCCAGAGATTTCCATGGCAGACTTATCGCGTCTGCGTCAGATGGATGGAGAGTCGGTGCAGTTATTCATAACCCGATTCAAAAAGGCAAGGATCAGATGTCATCTGGATATACCGGAAAGGGAGTTCGTCAAGTTAGCACAAGGCGGATTGAGCTACAAGCTTCGGAAGAAGTTTGAGGGGACAGAATTCCATGACCTGTTCGAGTTGGTGTCTCGAGCCACTCGTTATGAAGGTATTCTGAAGGAAGAGTACCAAAGGAAAAACTCATCCAGAGGGTCATACTACAAGGACCCGAATACTGAAATTCACTTGGTCGAAGCTGAGGACCAAGAAAATGAGGATGGAACAATTGAGGTGGATGCGGCAGAGGTAGTAGCTACACATCCATATGTCTGCAAAGCTCTTGCCAGACCAGTGAGGAGCCAGAAAGTTCCACAGCTGGTAATGAACGCAAGAAAGAATCATGCTGAACCAGAGAAGGTTTACAGTTTTGACATCTCCAAAGCTGACCAGATCTTTGACCATTTGTTGGCCGACAAGGTAATCAAATTACCTGATGGCCATATTTTGCCTTCAGCGGAAGAGATGAAGAAGAAGTCATACTGCAAATGGCATGGCATGTGGTCACACCAGACCATTAATTGCGTAGTCTTCCGGAATACTATCCAAACCTTGATTGAGAAGGGGACACTGAAGTTCCCAGAGAAAGGAAAAGAGATAATGGAGGTGGACAGCAATCCTTTCCCGTCGGCCGAAGCAAACATGGTTTCGGCCAATATTTCAGACTTGACAAAACCCAGAGTTCGGATTGATCTACGACAAACGTCATCCGGAGGAATTTGGAAGAGAGACGTCAAGTTTAGAAGGGAGTATTCGGCCGAAAAGGCCGAATCTTCTTCTAAGGTGCTTTGTACACGGTGTAAGCACGTGGTTGAGGATAGGAAAATAAAGCGTCCGGCTAGGAATCAAAGCTGTGACATGACAAAGCCAACACTGGCGAACCACAATCAGAATTCTGTTTTTCAACGTCTGGGACCGAAGGTGCGGAACGGACCGGTGAAGCTTGATCGACACCGAGGGGGGCAAGTTGAGCCCAATTTACAAGTCACCTTTTCCAAAAACCATCTGACAAGATTGGTTTCTCAGAAGATCGAGGAGCCAAGGACTTTTAAGCCATATGCTATGGAGGTAGATCGTTGGTATTGTGCAGGATATAAGCCCTATCATCTGCTTAACAAAATCCAGAAAAGGTGGATGCAGCACCAGTATGCTGAAAGTCGGACAGCATGTCGACCGGATAAGCAAAAGGATGGTACATTGCAAAAAGAGTTGGGGTCATATATCGACGACCTGGATAGAAGACTCAAGATTGCAGCTTTATCTAAGAAAGTTGGCATTTTATCTGGAGCTTCAAGAGAGAAGAAACCCGCAAAGAGATGGATCAGAAAGCAAAGTGCAGAACTCCAATCATGCTTAAAGAACATGGACAATAATTCAATGAAAAAAGACATGGTTGCTTCTTCAGCCATCCAGTCATCAACTATCAAGTTTGGAACCATAGATGAAGTGATGGTCAACGCAGTCATCGCCTTGCTTTTGTCATTTGGATCCTAGTTTCAGCTGGCATGATAGAATCATAACGTCGTCCAACGAATGCAAATCGGATGTCAGGTCAAACGCTGGAGGATATGATACTAGGGGGCAATGCCTGCAAAAGTAACATCAGCAAGTCAAAAAAGATTAGGCCAAAAAACTACATGGCCATTTGATGCAATTTTAGCCGGCCATGTCAGGCCGCTTTCAAGGCCGTGTCAAAAGAACTCGGCTAAACGCCAAAGTCCATGACCATTATGTTCAATCCGATGTAATATGTGAATATAAAAAATAAGTAGGACAAAAGACTGCTTGTCCATAACTGCCGAATCCAACTCCATGTCTGTCTGCGTCTGTCCGTGTCGGTCTGAATCCAGCTGCATGTATGTTTTCATCCATCTGAGTGAGGCCCGTAAGCGTTGAGCCGAGTCCAATGCATGCCTGTCTGTGTCCGTCCGTGTCGGTCTAAGCCTAGCTGCATGTCTGTCTGCGTTTGTCTGAGTTAGTCCCGTACGCATCAAGTCGAGTCCAGCTGCATGTCTGTCTGCGTCCGAGTCTAGTCCAAGTCCAGCCAAATCCAATTCGTGCGTCTGGGTCAAGCTTGCATCCAAGCCTAGCTACGCATCTCCAGTTGCACGTCCAAACACTGATAAGTCCGTGACTCTTGGTATTCTTACAACTCAAAATAAAAATAAAAATAAAAATAAAAATTTGGCAGGCACCTCCAACCCGTACGCGTTTGACCCACGCGAGCCCAGGATGTCAAGCCCAGCTCGCCCTTCGCGTCCAGCAGCTTCCGGTCCGCGTTTCATCTAAGCCCACGGTCCAGCAAGCCCACTCCATCTCGTCAATTCAAGCCTGAGTTCTGTGCTCCCGAATTCAGCCAGCGTGCCAGCTCCGTATCAGTCCAGCGTGGCGCCTGCGTCTGCTCCAAACAGCAAGCCCGTGTGAGTTCAGCTGCTGCAGTCCAAATTTGCCTCAGCCCAGCAGCCAACGGTCCAGCAAGCCAGCTCCAGCCCGTCTGCACTCTAGCCCAAGTCAAGCCCACGCGTCAACCTGCATTCGGCCCGCGTCCACAATTCACGCCCAACCAGCGTGTCCGCATCCAGTCCACCGAGCCCAGCTGCGAATTCAGCCCATCTGCTGTCCAGCCCAGCTCGCACTCCGGTCTGCGCCCAGCTTCAGCCCAGTGATCCAGCCCAGCACGCCCAGCAGCCCTTCCGCGAGTCTGGCCCGACTCCATCAAACAGCCTCCAGAAGCCCACCCGAGTTCCACCAGATCCACGCCCGTGTGAACAGTAGGTCGTCTTCTCCAAATGCCGCCGCTGCATGTGCCAATCCCCCCACCCGCTGCAAAGCCATTCCACGCCAGCCACTGCGAATTCAATCGGTGCCGCTATTGCAAACTCAACCGCACCACCGCGAAACCAAACGCCGCCGCTGCAAGGCCAAACGAAGCCCATTCCAGCAGCTGCGAAGCCAGCCCGTTCAGCCGCTGCGAAGCCTGCGAAGCCAGTCTGTTTCGCATTGTGCGAAGTCCGTCTCACCGCGTGCAAGCGAAGTCCGTTCCGCCGCTGGGAAGAAATCCACGACACCCACTGCAAGCTCAGTTCTGTTCCGCCGCGTGCAAAACAGTATTCACCGTGAGCGAAACCGGTCAGGCCGTGGGCAGTAAACTTCCACGCCGCCATTGAAGCCGGGATAAGTTTCTGGCATATATTTATATATACATACATATATAAATAAAGAAAGAAAGAACACAAACGGGCTAATGCTTGACCGGCAGAGAAAAAATAAATAAATGAAAAAAGAGAGAAGGAACCTGTTTACCTGATAGTGGCACTGCAAGGAATTGAGCAGCACGTTGGGAGCAAGTTTGGAATCTGGCTTGGCGGCGTGGAGAGCATTGAAATAAAAGAAAACAGTCAAAGATTTTAGAGATAAAAGTTATGGCATAATTATTTGAGNAGAAAGCCCGGTCAAGCATGGAAGGTTGAAATTTGCATGGTATTTATGGAAACTAAATCTTTGGCTAATTGGAATTAATTAAGTGATTGAGGCCAAAGAATTTGGAAATATCTGAATATATGGAATTTAAGGAAAATAAGCATCATTTGTGTATATAGGACCGGTTGATTACACATTGAAATGGAAATTATATATAATTATATATATATATATATAATTTCTATTTGACAGTTAAAAAAAAAAATCAAAATCATCTTGCATTGCAATTTTATTTGCTTCAACAAAATTACAAAGCAAGGGGGGCAATGTTAGGATCATATATTAATTTTTCAAAAAAAATTAATATTTATTTAAGATTAATTTTGGTATAGTTTTGTCCCACATTGTTTGGAAATGAAAATGCTTTGGATTTATACTAAGTATAAATTGTGGCTCTAGTCCCATATCGGAAAGGGGACAAACATCTTTGAAAGTTTCATCTTTATATATAGAAGCTTCACCAATAGTTGGAAGAAGCCAGCATCAACACAACTACAACATAGACAACTTAGTTTATTCTTTTTAGAATTTACTTCGAGTAGTCAAGTGTTCTTAGTTGTTTTTTAGTTAAAAATTTTATTGAAAAGTCCTTTGATCTGAAAGGCATTTGTAACCCTTTAATTATTTTTGTTCTCAATAATTAATACAATTGTTTGAGTAGTTTGATTTAACTGGCGCACATTTTATTTTCTTTGGATTGTTTTAGATTCGAAGTGGCACGCCCGCACACCTAGGAGACGACCAATTGTTGTGTTTTACACCAACAGTTAGAATGAAAAAAGAAAAAAAATACAAAACGAGACAAAATATTACTGTCAAAACTACAAAATTCACAAGAATTCAAAATTTTTTATACTTTATCATTTTTAACTTACCTTTTTGTTTTTACAATTTTCATTAAAATAACACATAAAAAAATCCATTGCTATTATAATTTTAACACTGAAAAGTATTTTCAAGAAGATCAAAGGAAGTAAAGACAAATCATAATAACATCATAAAAGAAAGCCAAACTCTTTATTTTCTCAGCCTTTCATTTTCCTATTCCAAACATAAAACTTTGTGTTCTAGTTCATTTTTAGCTTGTTAGTATAGCCAATCAAATATATAAACTCCAATCAAAGAACATGTTATAACCCTACACCATTTAGAAAAAAAAAAATAGCTAGTAAAAAAAGAAAAACCTAAAAAAGAAAATTGAAAAGAAAGAGAATAAAAGACAAAAGGATAATATATATTCTACATCTCTCATACATGAGTTTGTCAAAGGTGAAACTTCTTTCCAAAAGCCAAGTCTTCGAATCCAACACAAAAATTCTCTAAAGCAAAAGAGAAAAAATAAAATTAGACATTTACCTACAATAATTTTTCTCTAAGACCATCACAAACATATGTAGAGAGAGATATTTTTTTTCCTTTCTTTGTGAATAGATGTAGAGATGGAGTAAAATATACTATTAAAAAACACTTTAAAACAAAAAAGAAAATAGCAACCAGTATTCACCTGAAAACTTCTTAGATCCAGATTGTTTTCTCAATTTTATTCTTTCATTTCAGACGATGATCACTATTACTTCTTTGATTTCTCGTTCTTCTCTAGCAAGGCAAAAAGTCTTTTGATCCAAATTGAATACGTAGCATAATAACCCATCACATTAAACGATAACAAGAAAAAATAAATAAATAAAATGAAAGAAAAACTTATCAAATCGACAAAACCTAGAAAATTTGGAATCGTATCTATGAGATGTATATATATTTTGTTTTTTCCTCCGCAGATTGCAGATCAACCAATAGAATAAAAGAAAAATTATTTTTTTCTCATATTTGTTTTCTTCCTCCAATATTATTTTCGTATTGAAACAGTCCCTCAATTTTTTTGCTTGAACGATGGTATATCGTTTCAACTGTATTATCACAAACAATTAGAAAACACATAACAAAAAAATCTTTAATCGAAAAAGTTAGGATTTTCATAAAATAAAAAGCCAAAAGAAAAATAAGATTTAAAAAACTGAGAGAGAAAAAAACAAAAAATATTGCACATTTGCTCTGCTTCAAAGGTGAAACAAATCCACTATCATAACCACAAAATCCGAAACAAACCCACAAATGCCCAAACAAATTGATCAAGAAAAAAAAAAGGAATATTTTCTTACCATATGAGTGATCTATCTTCCTCATTTTCAAATATTTGATTAATGGAGAGTAGAAAATAGAAATGAATTAAAATGTGTGAAAAAATTATAATATATAAATGAAAAAAATTAACAACAATGAATTTATTTCATCCACAAGACTCGAACCCGAGACCTTGCTTAAGGAAGAAAGATGTCCAACCATCCATCCCAACTTGCATTGATAACAATAATGTCCTTTTTGCTATGTAGAGAATAAAAAAAACTATGGACGATGAAAAAAGACGGAAACCCATTTAGCTCCCTACTGTTCTTTATAATATATAAGATATATATTACATTGCTGAAGTTTATAAATAATTAGCACGCCAATTAATTAATGCCTATTATATTTGAAGGTAGATAATTTAAGTGTGTCAATTGATTGTCGGAAATAAAAACGTGGGGCTTTTTTTTCTTTTTGATAACAAAAAACGTGGGGCTTAAAAGGGATTTTGAGTTTAAACGTAATGATCAGTTTAATTTATTATAAATTCAGATTTTTTACCCAAAACAATATATTATCTTTGTGTTTTTGTTTCCTAAATTGGGTAGAAGAATTCAAATTCATAAGATTAAAAACAGTGGCCAGGATTTTTATCCCAAGACAGTATATTATCTTTGTATTTTTATTTTTCTATATTGGGTACAAAATTCAAATTAAATGGGATTGTTTAACAGAAGAATAAATGGCCTTCCTAGTAGATGCACTACTAGAAAATAAAGTTAGAAACGACGGTGAAAAACTGACGTCTTAAGTGTTTACACAATTGACACAAAACCGTCGTCTAATTAGGAGTCGTCGATAGTCATAAAAAATAAATGACGGTTAAAAAGCGACGTCTAAAACTTATTACGACGGACCACACCATCGTCTAAAACCATGCCGAAGCCACGTGGACGCCACGCGGCAAATAAATAGACGACAGTTTTTATGTAGAAACCGTCGTTTATGTTTTTTTTTCAGCAGCTTTTAAATCAATTTATACAAAATTATATTAAATATTAAATATATTCTAATTACAAAACTCTTATAACTAATTAAACAAAAACTCTCATATACAATTTTTCACACAAAATATGCATAATATATGCACGGGTAGTTCATACATATTATCGAGTTTAATACATATTATCGGGTTTCATACATATCATCGGGTTTAATATATATCACCAGATAGTTCATACAATTTCCGATTATATATACAATATACAAATTAACAACCAACTTAACAAATAAATTCAATATTCAATATTTGAACTTTCTAATGAACGAGTTAGGCCCGTCATATACAAATTAACAACCAAATGAACACAATATATTCAATATTCAAACTTTTCAAAGCACGGATTCAAACATTTTCATGGAATAATGCATTCACAATTTGTTTAAAACAATGTCAATTGATTGCCGAGTACTAACCTTAAAGTTTTTGGGTTAAAAATCACAAATATTATGTGAAATGAAGAAGTAATCCAACCACAACTGAGAAGAGGAGGAACAGCGGTGGGTGCTTTAGGGTTTCTAAACAAGTGAGGGAAAATGAGAGAGGAAGAGGCGTGTAAAAAACAAAACACAGAGTTAAAAACGAGGACAAAAGCTAGGTTCGTCGTCATTACTCAGATAACACGGCTACAAAACGAAGCCGTTTTGATAAAACGATGGTTTTGTAATGGAAACGTTTTTTTTTTTTTTACCTAAATAAGACGACGCTTTTGCAATGGAACCGTCGTTTTTACTCCAAACGGCACCGTTTTGTGTAAACACAACGGTTTTGTCTACGGAACCCTTTGGAACCGTCGTATATAGCCTACAACCAATACACGTGGCATCCACGTGTCTTTTGACATTATAAACGACGGTTTTTGTGGGAAACCGTCGTAGATAGCCTACAACCAAGACATGTGCACATGGATGCCACGTGTCTTAGGGCATTATAAACGACGGTTCCAGTGGGTAACTGTCGTTGATAACCTACAACAACAACGACGGTTCTTCCTAAACCGTCGTTTATATTTTTTTTATGCGACGGACCGTCGTTATTATCGCTCCCAAGAGTTAATAACCGTCGGTTTAATGTATCAACGACGGTTACTCCGAAAACCGACATTAATATAGAATTCTAACCGTCGTATATGATCTCTTTTTGTAGTAGAGATGATTTATTATCTTCGTAATTAAAACAAGAGGATATATTGCATTTGGTACTTGTGTTTTGTAATTTGAGATCTCAATTTATAAAAGCAATGATTCATATCTTTTTTGTTTGTTTTTTTTTCAATTTGTTATAGGTTGGTCTAATCTTTTGTTTGACAAAGAAAATTGATAACAATTTTGTCTAGAAATATGCAGCAAAAAGTATATGAAGAAAGAGATTAGAGTGTTGTTTAATGAGAAGAAAGCATCAATGTAAACGAAACTGTTACCAATTTGTTTGATAAAATTGGAGATTCGATTAATAATCTACAATAAATTTAAAAATAAAAAGACTAGATCATTATTTTTAAAAAGTAAAAGCCAAAATCATAAAAAAAAATATTGAAAATAATTATATAGTATAATTGACTCTTTAGAAGGTAAGATATTAAAAAGTTCAATTATATAGAAATGAGAATTAAAAGGGTGAATGAATAAGGAAACGGGAAAGCAAATTAATTTGGGGGCTATCAAAGAAAGGGTGCCCTCTTAAGAGAGTTAGGAAACGTGGCATATAAATGAAAGAGCAATGAATGTGGGTTTCACATCATATACTAATTAATCTACTTTTATAAGCTTATTTATCCTCTCCATGTATATGGTCCCCTTCCTCTCAAACTCCTATACGTCTAAGAATTTATTTATTTTTTTATTAAAATGTATTTCATAAAGCACAAAAAGCCCCAAACAGAATGGATTACAACACTGTCTGACTTCCTTTTACATCCATATTTGTATATAGGCAAAAGTCTAAAGGGAGGTCATTTAAATTCAAATAATCAAAATGCAGAGGAACATTAGTGGAAAGGGTATTCTTAGCAACAAAGTCAGCAAAAAATTTAGAGGATCTTGCATTCCAGGTAATGTTCTATTTATAGGCCTCAAACTTGTTTTGGATGATAATCAGATCATAGTAGGCCGACCAATCATTAGGGGAGAGCTTTACATTTATCTCTTGAACTACCATTAGAGCATCAGAAGACCACATAATGTTCCTCCACCCTTTCTCCTTTATTAAACTTGAAGCCCATTCAACAACTTTCACTTCAGCTACAAAAGAAGATTGACAAAGACACAACTTGGATGCAAGAAACTGGAACTTCCCTTTCCTATTTCAGACCACAACAACCAAGCTAGTCTTCTAGTTCCTCCAAGCAGCATCCAAATTCACCTTCCACCAACCCTCATCGAGAGGGGTCCAAAGAGCTTTGATCTCCACCTTTTCCTTCTTCAACTTTTCATTTCTTTTCATGAAATCCTCCATCAAGGACTCTAACTGACTTATCTCCTCTGGGAAGGCATAATTTCTGCCATGGATCTTCCCATTCCTAATGTTCCATACACAATAAAACAAAGTAACCAAGAAGACTAACATAAACTCTTTTCCGTTTGCATGAAGATGCAAAGGAGGGTCTACACAAACATTCAGCAGCTCGTGAATGCTCTCCACCTGGATTGCTTCCATCTTGAAGTTCCACTTGCATGCAAAAGCCAGAACCTTAACCACAATGCAGTCTTTAAACAAATGCAACATGGTTTCCAAATCTTCCCCACAAATCGGGCAGCATATATCAATCCCAATGATTCTTCTAGCTAAAACCTTTCTAGTAGGAATCACATCAGCAGCCACCCTCCATGAGAAAATTTTAAGTCTATCATGTAAATCCATATTCCATAACTTTTGCCAAAAAATATTGTCTACATCTCCAACCCTTACATTAACCACTTTTTGAAAGCAATTTCCAACTGAGAATGTACCTATTTTGTTCCCCATCCCGCATAGCTTGTCTTCCATTGGATTTGGAGGCCATTTCATCTTCAAAATTGCTTCAACCGATTGTTCTCCAAATATGTCTCAAACAATTACTGAGTTCCATCCAAGGTTGGAATCATCCCTAAGATCTGCCATCTTTCTCCATCGGGATCGGTCCACATCATCCTTTGGGATTGCTTGAAAATTATTTAAGTTTGGCACCCATGGATCAATCCACATATTGATGCTAAAATTGTCACATATCCTCTAACAAGCCCCTAATCTTAAGGCTTTCACCTCATGAGTTATTCCTTGCCAAAACTAGGAGCAACCCTTTTTTAACAAATATTCAAAGATAGATTGGCCTCTGAGATGTCTCATTCAAAGCATCCTAACCCAAAGGTTTTCTTCTCCACTAGCAATCTTCCAAGCTAATTTAGCTAAAATAGCTAAATTCATCTCTCTAAACGAAAGAAATCCCAAGCCCCCCATTTTTTTGGTTTTCATAACTTCGGCCAAGCCTTGAGTGCCATACATTTCCCATTACTCTGGTTCGAAGCATAGCATCCATATCATTACAAACCTCTTTCAGGAGTTCAAAAATTGACATGGCATAGGTTGGAATTGCTTGTGCCACTGCCTTAATCATTACCATTTTTCCTGCTTTGGAGAGAAGCTGTCTATTCCATCCAGCTAGCCTTGCTTGGACTCTGTACTTTATTTTTATAAATTCCTTGGTTTGGTTCCTTCCAAAGACAAAGGCATTCCCTAAATAGATTGATCTTGCTCCCATTTCTTTGAAACCCATGATATCCCTTATTTTCCTTTTCTCCTATCTACATGTGTTTTTTGAAAAGAGGATAGAGGATTTCTCCACATTAGCCAACTAACCAGTCCAATTGCAGTAAGTGTCAAAACAACCTTTCTGAACTTCCACTTCATTAGCATCAGTTATACAAACTATCACTAGATCATCTGCATACATCAAATGCGAAATAGCCAGAGCATTCTGGGCTATCTTGATTCCATGTATCCAGCCCTCTGCTTCTTTTTTGGTTATCGGACGAGTAAGCACTTCAGCACAAAGAATAAAAACAAAAGAGGATAGAGGATCCCCTTGCCTTAGTCCTCTGCTTGGCTCCACACTTCCAGCAAAGCTCCCATTAAGGAGCAAAGAAAATTTGACACTTCCAACACAGCCTAAAATGAGATTACGAACCTCATTGGAGAATCCCCACACTCTTAAAGCTTTGTCTAAAAACTCCACTCAAGCCTATCATATGTTTTTTTCAAATCCAATTTCATAATAACCAGCCATTTCCTTCCTTTATGTTTCCTAGCTTGTGGAAAAGTTCTTGATGCGTGTCATAAACACCAAAATTAATTACTGAATTTAAACATTACCATAGTAGTGGTGAGTTTAGATCGATTCCTCAGAGACTGATTATCAAACTATTTCTATTCCAATTAAAGCAAAATTAAAAGACTAAAGGGGGATTTTATGTTGGCAAATTCAAATATTAAAGAAAGCAATTTAAAAATATTGGAAATAACAATTAGAGAAAACTTTGGGTTAAAGTATCTTCAATTACTAAAGAACATGTGATCACAGACACAAATATATTCTCAATAATCATTCAATGATGGGTTAAATAAAATAGCACAACCAATTTTATTCTAAATCATAAACAATTAATTAGTTCAGATACGATCATAAACTAATCATAATTCTGAAATACATAAAATCAACGTGATCTAAATCAAGTCAGAAAAGCATTACAAACAAAATCACCCAATAATAAACAAGTCCTACAAACGTTGTATAACTTTAATCTATCTTGTGTTCTGCTAGGAAATTAACAAAAGCTTAGCATGCAATTCTCAAAATCAAAGTGCTACTAAACATAGAACATTCAATAAGATTGAACTCTAATTAGCAAATACCAAATCCACAAATAATTATAACGAATCTAAATTATAATAAAAAAAGAATTGAATAATAAACAAATAAATTGGAAGAACACAAATTGAATAATTAAACTTGAATTAAAACTTATAAACCAAGTCTCACATCTTGTACTTTAGTATTGAATGATACTCCTACCCAAGAGAAAGATTTAGCTACTCTTAATTGTTAGAAATCTCTCTCTTTTTGCTGTTTTTTATCTAAAAACCGCTTACCCCTTTACAACAAGAATAAAACATATTTATACTAAAATCTAGGGCTAAAACTGATAAAAAACGCACATAAACGACCAAATTCACGCCCAACCAGGCACCTGGGCAATGCACCTGGGCTGCACTGCCTTTCTCCCAATGTCCGCTTAATTACCATTTTGCCACGGTTTCTTCATTTTTTCTGTTTAATTACAATTTTGCTACTGTTTCTTCATTTTTCATCTCTTTAAGCTCAAATCCACCTAAAACATAAAAAAATAGAAATCAATACATTTTAAGTGAATAAAATACGCTCAAATCAATTATTAAAGTACATAAAATATATATAAATTGCATCCCATCAGTTCTTGTCCCACAAATGTGTTCTCTGTTATCCACCGGTCCATAACAAATGCCCCTTGATGAGGAGATATAATTCTATCCATGAGATTCGTCATTCTGCTAGTTAAGATTTTCGAAACGATCTTGCAGTTGAAGTTACACAATCTGATTGGTCTGAAATGGTAGAAGTTTGTTGGATGCTCCATTTTTGGAATGAGCACCATAATTGTTCTATTCATTCTTCTTGGCATAGCCTTGTTCTTGAAACATTCTTGAACAAATTTACTAGTCTTCTCCTTGATTATGTTCCAAAATTTCCTATAAAAAATCCTTGGATAACCATCCAGTCCCAGACTTTTCAAGGGATGCAAATTCCATATTGCTTCCTTTATCTCAGTCTCGTCTGGAATTTGTATCAGCTTCTCATTCTCCTCGTCCGTAAATACTGCCTCTCCTATCCTTCCCAAATTCATCGGCATACTAGGCATCTCTGATTTAAATAGCTCATCGAAATGTTGCACGAAATAATCAACTATCTCTTTTTCTTCGGTGCAGTAAATCGGACCATCCTTGATGAAAGTGATTTTGTTTCTCCTTCTCCTGACAAGAAGACTAGTATGAAAAAGCTTGTAGTTATGGTCCCCTTGCATTAGCCACGTTTCTCTCGACTTCTGCCTATATATTGACTCCAATCTACTCCTTTGAAGGTTTAGTTGATCCATTAACTATTTTTCCTTCCTTTTGTTGTCATCACCTCCTATTTGCAGATTTTCTAAATCCTTCTCTAAGCTTTGAATTCAGGTTTGGGCAATTCCAAACACCTCCTTGCTCTATTTTTTCAGAGCATTAGTGGTAAAGTCAAGACTCCGACTCAGTTTGTGGTTGGCCATCCCACTCTTCAAGTCCATATTCCAGACAGTTTGAACAATCTGATTACAAGAATTTTCTGTTGTCCAAGCTTCAAGGAACCTGAATGGTCTTATGCCCCTCTTGTCTTACCCCGCTATATTAATGAGAATGGGACAATGATCAGAATGCTCCCTACGCAGATGTTCAACAAGAACCGCCGAAAACAGATTGATACAACCTTTGTATGCTATAGCTCTATCAATTCTCTCCTTAATGGAGGCATTACCCTCTTGTCCTTTCTCCCAAGTAAACCTACATCCATTGAATCCCAAATAAATTGCACCTAACTCTTGCATAAGAACTTTCATATAAGTTTTCTTTTCCATATATCTCTTCCGCCTAATTTTCAGAACCATTCACTATTTCGTTTAAATCACCAAACAACAACCACGGATTGTTAATATGTTCCGCCCTTGCTTCCATTTCTTTACAAAATTCCTCATTCTCTCCCGTGTACGGAGTTCCATAGCAGGCCACCATGCTCCTTTCTATTCTTCCGTGCTCATTCACTATGTCACAGCAGATAGCTCTTCCGAATGTCATCGGTTTTTCAGATTTATCTTTTCTTTCCACATCACAACATGACCATCTGCTAGACCTCAGGTTTCAATACGAATATGCTTCTGAAAACCCAAAGTTTTACAAATTCTCTCTATCCAAGTAGCATTACTTTTTGTTTCCATCAAAAAAACACAATGAGGCTGATGTTTTTTAATCAAACTTTTTAAGTATAATTGACAATCCTTCTTAGCTAAACCCTTACAGTTCCAATAAAGTATGACCATGGAAGAGGGGGGGCTTGACTTGGCTGGCCTCCCCTATCTAGAAAAAATCATGCGGTGGTTGGGAAGACTGCCCTTCATACGTCACAACTCGTCGGTCTTCCTGTCTACTTCTATTCTACCTCCTTGCTTCTCTCTTCCATGATCTGGTTCGGGTCCTCTCATTAGTCTCTTCGACCTCTATTGAGAAGTTTCTTCTTGGTGTAGGCAAAAAAATGTCCAAGTTGGATTCTTCTTCCTCTGGTGGCTGAGTTTCAATTACTAAGTTTATTGCCTTTTGGGTCGGCTCCATCAGATCTTATGCCTCTTCAATCTCTTCTATCTTTATTTCAGGTCTTCTAACTGGTCCACTAAGCCAGCTGGGTGCGGCCCTTTTTTAGTATTGGCTGGGATTCTTTTCAACAATTGTTTTAGCTCTGAATGGGTTTGCAAAAGATGCCAGGCCCAATCTGCTCGGGTCCATAGGAGAGCCTGCTTCCTCTTGATCTTTTCGTTCATGTTCCTATACGACTAAGACTTTAATGGCAAAGAAGCTTGCTGTGTGAATGAACCGTTGTTGTTAGGGTTTGGACACTATACATGTGAGGTTTTTTTTTAATACCATGTTTTGAGGTCGCAACAAGAGAGCTAGAAGGTTCCACTTTTGAGATGGGTAGCAAAATCAATGATCATCATGTGAAAAAATATGACTATAAATTATTCAATTTACATTATACATAATAATTAAAAATGGTATGAAATATGACGTATCCTTTACATATAATACTTTGTTAGAGGTCATGAGCGAGCTAGCTAGCTAGCCCAAGTGGTGGTATAAGAAAAAGTTCTCTATCATCTTAATGACAAAACCCAAGATATTATGTAAGTGAGAGAGAAAGAGATCTAGATAGCGACTTGTCTTGGGATGGAAGGTAGAATTATAAAACAATTAAGAGGCGGTTGGGTTTGAGAATAATTGCAAAACGAGTCAAGCATGCATGAATGAGGCACTGTTCCTTTTTTTGTTGTTTTGGCAGGAAAAAAAACACTTCAAAATTTATCATTAAATTACTATTTTAGATAACATTCAAAAATTATCATTAAATTACTATTTTAGATAACATTCATGCAAAAATATAAAATAAAATACAGATACTGTACAACTCTAAAACTAAAACCCCCTTTATAATAGCATATGGTAAATATTACATAAATATATATTTATATATATATATATATATATATATATATATCGTTCTCTCTCTCATAAACACAAAGAAAAAGTACCTCATACGGAAGAGCAATTTGTTGGGCTAACTGAATATTGATGGTTAAAAAAGAAAAGCGGGGTTGGTATTTTTTTTTTTTTTTTTTTTGAAAAAGAAGAAGAGAAAGAAGGAAACAATAGGTCAAATCGAAAGAGATATATGTCTTCCTTCCTTTAGCATATAACAAAATTATATATGGGATTTCGTTTGCTTTCGCATTAAATTTAATAAATACATAACGTATATATTTTCCTATAATTAGTATACATTTAACTTCTATGTACATCTTTTTTTATCAAAAAAGAAAAAGAGTCTAGCTAAGTACAGTTTTGTCAACAAACTTCGGTGTTCACGACTTTTCTAGTATAGGTGTGAGTAGCTGTTAGAGAGATAATTACTAAATAGGTGATAGAGTTCTTGTGTATGTACATTTCTCACGTTGTTATTTCCATCTCACCTACTATCTCTTAGGTTGATCATTATCTCATAAGTGTATATCTGGTTGTATATAAACTGTAATACTATATCTCAATTATTCAGTCAATATACAAGTTTATATTTTCTTGTTATTCTTTCAGTAGCTAACCAACTCAACTTGACTGGCAGGCCTCTACTTAATTATTTCTGATCTATATAATTTAGACCTTTAATTATTGGCCATGGGGAAGTAAATAAATATTGTAAAAGTACAAGAATTATTATGTGCATATATATATATATGTGTGTGTGTGTGTGTGTGTGTGTGTGTGTGTGTGTGTGTGTGTGTGTGTGTGTGTGTCTTTGTTCATATTTAGTTTCGGTATTTGAAGTCATTTCATCGTCTTTATTTGGATCATATAGAATTTTTTTTTTTTTTGGTAATTCATATTACACATAGTTGAAATATCTATAAATACATTAATTAAATTATAACTTCTATGATCAATTTTTTTTTCCTTATAAAATTGTAGATTGTAGATACCAACATAATTTGTAAGGACAATGATCAAGTGACAACATTATTGTTTCTTTAGCCACTAATTCAGAATTTGAATGTTGAGGGAATTTTTTTTCCTTTTTGATATATTGGGGTAGAAGGATTCAAATTCAAAATTATTTGCACAAAATCAAAATAACTAATTAATTGAAATAAATATGTGTATGTTATCGAGTAATATATATATTCCATATATATATATTACCGTGGCAGGTTGCCAATATTGCTAATTCATAGAATATTCTTTTAAAGTTTTAATGTTTTTAGTACATTTTAAAATTAAATTTGTTTATATACAAGTCTCTATAGTTAATTTGTACAATTGTACCTTTTAATTTAAAAAAAGTTGCACATTTGTTTAATTTAGTTAAAATTGACAAATTCTGTCAATTTAAAAGTTATGTGCATAGCACATGACCTTCAAAGTTGATTTCTTTATTTTTTTATTGTATCAAAAATTAAAAAATATAAAAGAAAATTTGAAATTTATTTATGGTTTTTCTTTCTGTTTTCTAATTTTTTTTTTTAATTTTTGGTACAATTGAAAATAAAAAAACCAATTTTGAAGATAATTTGTTATCCACGTGATCTCTAAGTTGATGAAATTTACCAATTTTATCTAAATTGGACAAAAATGTAATTTTTTTAAATTATAGAATATCAATTGCACAAATTAGTTATAGAGACTGTTATGTGAACATATTATATTCTAGAAAGTAAGTGCATTCAGACCTTCTTTTAATATTCTAAAGAAATTAAATTTTTTTTTTAAGATTACAATATATTATAAACTAAAAATGAGAGAAATCTAGTTGAATCCAAAACTTAAAAGTAATTTCTTCACAGTTTTACTACTAAACCAAGTCTATGAATACTAATTAAACAATTTGTCGCGAATGATACAAGAGGTATCAAACAAATCTACCAAGTGCGAACAATACAAGAGGTATCAAACAAATCTACCAAATATCATGTATTAATATTTAGTTGGCTCATATTTAGCTACGCTTATCCTTTTTATAAATTAAATTTTAGATAAAATTGAATCTTATAGTAACAAATGTGATGTAACCTTCTAGGATTTTATAATAAAGTTTGCTATTATTTATAAATAAGTATTTTTATAATGAGTCTTTCTTGTTTATTGAAAGGCCTACATAAAGGTATGTGAGTGAAGTCTAATATTGTAAGCTAAGAAGTAAGAAGAAATTCATTTGCCAGTATCATTTATAATAATTATTATTGAAGTATACTTGAGCTTATAATTTGAAGTGTTCTTAATTAGTTAGGACCACTATGTACACGTACCTATTTGGGGTGTGCATCTCCATCGTGTTTTATGTTTGTATATTCTATTCTCCCTTTTATCATATGAGTATTACATTAATCTTATCACTCATCAAACTGGTATTCCATACAGTTTCTAACAATTGGTATATATCAGAGCTGTTTAGCTCTCCTTCACCTTCAAAGGCGCAATTATCTACTACTCAGTTATATTAATATGTTATTTAATAAAATATTGACACATAATACTTAATATATATTTTGGTAAACTTATTCGGTACCTTAACATTACTAATTTGTTATTCCACTAGAGTTAGATATGTGGATAATGACATTAGATTTATGTGTAACAAATATGGAAAAGAGTGAATATAAAAACTTCTAAAGAAAAACAACGCAAAAAAGAAATACAAAATACTAATTGACAAAGGAAAAAAGAAGAAGAAAATCAAGAAGTGGAATAGAATACGGAATGCTACATATAAAAATCATTCTATAGTACTTTTTATCATTGAAAGTGATTAATTATCAAAAAAAAAAAATATTTGAAAGTGATTAGAACTGTTTTTTTTTTTTTTT
>QANX01003534.1:0-19837 GCA_003254975.1 Ochetophila trinervis
CAATATATTTTTAGCAATTGACAGACCATTGTAGATGCTCTAAGGATCATGAAGATTTGGATTTTCAAAAATTCAAAGATTTCAACATGGTTTTTCTATCAAGGCTTGGAATATGGGTAGAGAGGAATATACCATTTAGACACGTATGTTTCAAGCAAAATATCTCAAAAGCCGGACAATATTCGAGTATAATATGAAAATGAGAATATATCAAGCTTGGCGAGCCATAATCAGTGCAAGAAAAGTGAGATTAAGAAACAATTCTCAATTAACCCATGCACAGCTCCATGAATTCTAAGTCCGTCAAAAAAATGGATGTAGATATTGCGACAATTCGTTGAATAGCATATCTAAAAGATTGTGTGGCTAATGAATTGAATGTTCAACTAGTGAAGAGTATTTTTTATAGAGGACTCATCGAAAGCTATCCTTAAAACTATAAGTGTTTTAAAAAACTGATTAACTGATGAAATCAAGTGATTCAATTCAATCTAATTTGTTTGGATAAGTTAGTATAGTGTATAAAAACCAATTATTTTTTAAATAATAAATTTTTTTATGTATATATATATAAATATGTAGTTTTTTAACAATACATATTTTGTTACATAAAGAAATAATAAAAATGATACATTATTAAAATAATTTAGCTAGATTTTGAGGTTTTAAATTAAAAAATTCCAAAAATAAAAGATTTCTTTTTTAAAAAAATAATCAAATTCAAACCGATTATTTAAACTGATCAAATTCAATTACTGATTGAATTAGATTAGATTGAATTTGATGCGTAAATCAATTTGATTTGGATTGAAAAATACCAATCGATTACTAATTGAAAAACATTGGCTATTTTCGAATTTAATCAGTTTTCGAATCAATCAACACTCCTACTTGAAATTGCCTGGCCGAAATTCTCTTGCGAAAATAAACTCCTTTGGAAAGGTAATGCTTTATGCACGTTCTATGTCCGAAGCAATTTTTTACTTAATTTTTTTGATGGTGAAGGTGGCGGTCATTTGAGCATATGGAGTAGACTGTCGAAGCTGAAATTACATGAACGATTAAAAATGTTTTTGTGGAGACTCATGGCAGAGGTGATTCCTTTTTTATTTTATTTTTCTTTCTTTTCTTGGATAAATGACTTAGTTATGGATAAAATTTGAAGTGGTGAGTGGAGGTGTGCTATTTGTGGGTCAGAGGTAGAGTCATATTTTCATCGTTTCAAAGAATGGCATGGAGTGCATGTTTTAGCATTTGCAAGCAATTAGGGGTGTGTTTTGGAAAATCGTAGAGCTTCCAATACAAAAAGAAATACTATTGGAGAACTGTATGATCAGTCTTGGCGATGTTTCATGCTGAGGAGCCAATGTTTCATTTGCAACAGATGGTGGAAGAGTTCTTGATCAGTGATCTTGGATGTGGAGCTTGTGATATGGTGTCGCGGGATCGAGAATACTAGTCTCCCCCTCGAATGGGTTGGTTTAAGAGCAATACTAATGCAGCTTTCAGAGCTGGCAAAGCTGCTTTTGCTTTTGTACCGGGGGATGACAGAGGCATTATAGTTTTAGTGTCTTCGAAGATCATTAAATGTGTCTTCGCTCACGTTTAATCATTATAAGTATTTTTTTTTTGGTAAATGCTTAAATCATTAATTTTTTTTTAACTTTTGAAATATGATTTTATAATCAAAATAACATGGGAGCTCTGATTTAACATCGATAATTTCCACACCAAAATATATATAGGTTGATTAAAAAAAATTGATGCAAATTAAATATAATATATTATTACATGTATATTGTCTTATTGGTTATTTATCTTATATATGTATTATCAACCAAACTTATATATAACAAATTTAAAATATATTTTCAAACAAAAATATAAATCCATTCGGATTGATCGGATTTATAGTTCTTTTAAATTTTTAGTAACTGTAGATGTTTTATAATCTTATTTAAAAATACATTGAGGAATTCATGTCAAGTTAGCCACTTTTAAAAAAATGAATAAATAAGGATTCATTGTTAACTCATTTAGTTTTTGATTTTTAGTTTTTGTTTATGGTTTATGGTTTATGATTTATGGTTTTTAGTTTTTGATTATGGTTTTTGGTTTATGTTTTTGCTAAAATGAAAAACAACAACCATTTTTTAATTTTTTTTATGCAAAAAAATTATTTTTGATAATCATTTTTATTTTTTTATTTTTTTATTTTTTTTAAACTTTAAATAAATTTAAATAAATCCATATTCGAGATTTTGGCCCCAACTGTAGTGTTCCAGGTTTCGGCTCGGACCAGACTGTCCTGATTCTAGTCTGGACCAGACAATACTGGCAGTCCCAGGGACTGCCCCCGATCAGGCTATCTCGGGCTCTGGCCTGGGCCGGGCAATCCCAGGTTCCGGTCCAGATCGGGCGGTCCCTGGTTTCTGCCTGGACTAGGTTGTCCCGGGTTCTGGCCTTGATTGGGTGGTCCCGGGGTCTAGCCCAGATCAAGTTGTCCCAGGTACTAACCCGACCTGGCGGTCCCGGGTTCTGGCCTTGATCGAGCTGTTCTGGGTACTGACCCGGACCAGGCTGTCATGGGTTCCGGTCCCGATCGGGTGGTCCTGGGTTTTGGCCCAGATCAAGCTGTCTCGGGTACCGACTCGGACAAGGTTGTCCCGAGTCCTAGCTCTGACAAGGCAGTCTCTGGTTTTGGCCTGGACCGGGTGGTCCCAAGTTCTGGCCCAAACCGGGTGGTCTCGAGTTCTAGCCCGGATTGAGGCCCTGATCGGCTGTCCCAGGTTCCGACTTCGACCAAGCTATCTTAGGTTCCGGCCCAGACAGGGCTATCCCTGGTTCCGGCTCCAATCGAGCTACCCAGGTTCTGGCCCGGACCGGGCAGTCCCGGGTTCCGACTCTGACCAGGCGGTCCTGAGTTTCGGCCCCGACTGGGCTATCCTAGGTTCCGGATTTGACCAGATGGTCTCGAGTTTCGACCCCGGTTCCGGATTTGACCAGATGGTCTCGAGTTTCGACCCCGACTTGGCTGTCCTGGGTTCCAGCCCGAATTACGGCCTTAAACAGTCAGTCCTAGATTGTGGCCCAGACTAGGTTGTCCTGGGTTCCAGCCCAGACTGGGCGATCCCGGGTTTCGGCCAAGACTGGGCTATCCTGGATTGCTATCCGGACCGGGCTATCCCTGGTTCTAATTTAGACTGGACAGTTCTGGGTTCCAGCCCAGACCGGACGATCCCGGGTTGTGGCTCCAATCAGGCAATCCTGGGTTGCTGCTCCGACCAGGCGTGCCCGGGTTATAGTCTTATTCGAGCAATTCGTTGTCTCGACCACATATAGACTGTGTCAGTATGAGCAATTTCAGATTTAAGTTTTGTTCGAGTTATCTTGTATCTTAGCATTATTAAGGACAAAAAAAATATGAAAATAAATTTTTAATAATTTTTTTTTTGTTAAAGAAAAGTGAAAATGATTTTTGGATTTTAAAAAATAAAAATGGTTATCAAATGCATTTTTGTTTTTTGTCTTTTCAAAAAAATAAATGAAAATGGTTATTAAACGCATTTTCATTTTTGATTTTTAAAAAATTCAAAAACAAAAACTAAAAACCATAAATGAATGGGTTATCAAACGACACCTAAATAACTCAAATAATTAGCATTTTAATTGGAGAACCATATGATACTGTTCCATATGGTAAAAAGAAAAATGTTGATGCAAACACCAAACATACCAATGTACTAGGGGTGGGCGCGGTCTGGTTTGGTTCGATTTTTTATAAAAATTTAAATCAAACTGTAGTTGACTGTTTAGTTAATGACAAACCAAACCAAGTAGTTAGAACCATTCAAACCAAACCCTTCATGAACTGTTTGATTCGTTTTGGTTGAACGGTTTGGACTACGATATTTAATTTTATAGTCCAAACTTAATCTACAGGATTAAAATTTAATTTTAGAAGTGGTGAAAAATGAAAAATGTATCTTAGGGTTATCAACAATAGTATTTAACTTTAAAATTAAAATAATCAAATAAAAAAATATATATTAAAATTCAAAATTACCAAGCATTAATAATAAAAAATATTATAAATATATTATATATATAGTGCAGTTTGGATTAGTTTGGTTAAAAAACTATCTAAACTGCAAACTAAACCGTTAATGACAGTTTTTTAACATAATAAACCGAACCAAACCGTTATCTTCTAAAAACCGAACCAAAAGCAATAATTTAATTTAGTTTAAACAATTTGGTTCGATTTTGCCCACCTCTACAATGTACGTTGAATATTTTCAGCAAAAAAAAATGTACATCGAATATAAATTAAGATTAGGAAAGGCATCATGGAGAAGGATTATCTGATTATCAGCAATAATTCAGCATCTTAGATCTTATACACCAAAGCAATTCAATTAAATAATTAGCACATACACAAACATATAGGTAAATATATTATATACACAAATTAATAAGCTATATATTAATCCATTCCCATATTTAAATATATATAAACAGTAAAATATACAAATTAATAAAATACACCCAGAGAGAACCATGAGACAGTGACGGCGTCGTTTCAATTAACGGGACATCTTCTTGTTCAATTTAATTCATATCATAAAAGGTTGGGGGTAACATTGTCAACTTGTCGTCAGCACGTCAAAATACAAGACAATTTGAATAAAAACGTGCCCAAAAAAAAAGGATCTGTCAATTTTTCGCCCTTAATTCCATATTCAAATTAAAACCAGCATGTCATAAATGCTGCCAAATGATCGTCCAAGTCTTCAAAATGTTTTGAATTTAGAGTCGATTATCACCAGTAATCACGGCCGTTCGGTGTTAATTAATTTTGCAGCCGAGAGCCTTTCCTGCCGATCTCGCCGGACGATTCGCTACTGGAGGAAGGATTGAGGCCGTACTCGCTGGTAGCCCCATATTCACTGCTTGCAAAGTTCTGGCTGTCCAATGCCATTTTCCTGAACTTCTTCATATCGGCACTGTATGAACTGGCATCGTAATCGGAACTGCTAGAGTTACCACCGCCGAAATATGAGCTTTGCCCTGGTTTCACTCCCTCGTTCAAGTCCTCCAGTGAGACGTCACCTTCCAGTGCACGCACAATCTGTGCACCCAAAACCAATGTTGTTAGAACAAATATTGTATACAGAACATGCATGTACGTACAAGTCCACCGTATACTATATGTATTTATTTAATTTTTGGCTAATTAAAATGAAATGATGACCTGGCTCATCTTGGGTCGTCTTCTCGAAGAATGACGAACGCTTGCCGAAGCACAAGCCACCATGCGTGCCATCTCAAGCTTGTCATAGTGGTCCTCCAAACGTGGATCCACTAACTGATCGTAGTTTCCTTCCTCCAAAGCACGAACACAATTAGGCCTAGCCTGTTAGTTCATTAATTGAACATAAATTATAATCGGTACCAAACAAATTCCAAAATTTTAAACTATATATTACAGTTGTTGTTTTAATTAGTGATGAGCTAGCGTTCGAACCCAATCAACTAAGCTGTCCTCCATATAATCACCAGTTGTGTCCACTGGACGCCGTCCCGTTATCAGCTCCAATAGCATAACACCAAATGAGAAAACATCGGATTTGTCTGTTAGCTTTCCGCTCGATGCGTACTCAGGAGCCAAGTACCTACATATATTGTTAATTTGTAAATACATATATATATATATATATGGTGCGAGTAGCTTTACCTAGCATTATGGTGCTATTAACTCATCATAGAAAAAATTTATACCGTTAGGAGCCCATATGCAAATAAAATCTATGTACTATATATAGCCTAATTCACCAAATAGTTGTTTGGTTTTGTGCATAAAGAAATTAGAGCTTATTAAACTTCTCACCCAAATGTTCCCATGACGCGAGTAGACACATGGGTGTTGTTGTCTTGACTAAGCTTTGCCAAGCCGAAATCCGACACCTGAATAATGTACGAGTAATTTATTCAACTCCGATCAATATTAATATTTTCTTGGACTTAATTTAGCAAAACCGAGTTTGGTATAGACGTTGGGCGTACCTTAGGTTCAAAATTAAAGTCAAGTAGAATATTCGAAGTTTTAATGTCTCTATGGATAATGCGAGGATGGCCTACAAATTTTAAAACATGACCATTATAATATCAGCAAGAGAGATAGAGACAGAGAGTTGCAAAAATTAACGACTTACAATCTTCATGCAGGTAAGCAAGCCCTTTAGCCGATCCCATTGCAATTTTGAACCTGGTGCCCCAGTCCAATGAAGGTCGATCCTTAGGCGCTATTATTCGAGTTTGAAGACGAAATTATTAATCAATAAATAACATTTATGTTGAACAAATTGCTAAAGAGAAATAAAAGAATTTGATAAAAAATATATATATATAAAAGAAAAAAAATACCATGAAGATGAGCTTCGAGGTTGTTATTGGGAAGAAACTCATAGACCAACAATTTTTGACCACCAGCAATGCAATAACCAACAAGCGAAACAAGGTGGCGATGATGAACTCGGCTAATAATATCAACCTCGGCCTGAAACTCGCGATCCCCTTGTCCACTTCCGGCTTTCAGACACTTGACGGCGACCTCTTTGCCGTTTGGAAGGACTCCTTTGTGGACGAACCCGAACCCGCCTTGACCCAATAAATTAGACTGGGCGAACCCGGAAGTGGCAGAGACTAGCTCATCGTACGTGAAAGTGTTCTTGTTGAAGCCCATAGATGGTGGAAGAGGTGGGGGAGGCAGAGGAGGACCGTGTGGACCCGAGAAGTTGGAGCTCATGTCGCTGCTGCACATGTGCGGTGGCGGCGGAGGCGGCATTGGCCAACCACCACCGGCATTGCCTGAACTCATTGTCACTACGTGGTCGCTAGGTTTGGGTCCGGTTTGCCAGTTGCTGTTGTGTGATGTATGATTGTAATATTGACCTCCTGAAACAAAATAAGTATGCTCATTATGTACTATACACAGTTTGCATATTGAGGGTTATGTATATTATAATATTTGATTAGCATATATTTAATTATATTTATTTTTGTTTAAAAATTTACTATATAATTCAGCTATATCAATATGTTAAATCTAAAATAATTTTTAAAAGCTTACAAAATATTTGTATATATTTTGGTAGACTTATTTAGTACTTCTGATATTATTAATTTGAAAATAACTTTTATATTAAATGTCATGTGCCATAGATCTTGTAGACTTATTATCTAATGCATTTTGTAATTTGAAGAATAGAAAAATAAAAGGTTTAAATGCATTTTAGTACCTTTTAAAATTGAATTTGTTCACTTAGGGGTCTCTACAATTAATTTGTACAATTGATACCCTCTAAATTGAAAAAAGTTGCACATTTGTCCAATATAGTTGAAATTGACAACAAAAAGTTGCACATTTGTCCAATTTAGTCAAAATTGACAAATTCTATCAATTTAAAATTAACATATAACCCTCAAAATTATTATTTTCATTTTTTCTTGTACCAAAAATTAAAAAAAAAATTAAGACATGAAAAACAAATTTAAAATTCATTTATAGTTTTTTTTCTCTTTTTTAATTTTTATTTTAAGTTTTTGGTAAAATTAAAAATGAAAAAAATAATTTTGAGGATCATATATTAATTTTAAGTTGATAGAATTTGTCAATTTTAACTAAATTAGACAAATATACAACTTTTTTTTGTCAATTTCAACTACATTGGACAAATGTGCAACTTTTTTCAATTTANCTTAAACTAATGAGAGATAAATTTTCATTTTTTTTATGCATTTTTTCTAATATTCTTCTTAACATGTAAGCTCGATTTTTTTTTGGCTCATTTGTGTTTTTACATATGTTTTTAATTTGTTTTTAGGTAGAATTATTGAATTTGGAACCAGGACTTCAAGACCGTAGATAAACTAATGGGAAGTGGAGCTTTATTTTTTTTTATACATTTTCTCTAATAATTTTAGTAAAATTAAACCTTTTTTTTTTTTCCTTTTCACATGGTGATTAAATCTAAGTCAATTTAATTCTTAAGATTTTTATGATAACAAATACATACATACCTATAGATATATGCATTGAAATTTTGGAAGGATTAATTCCAATGAAATCACATAAATTTTCACCAAAAATAAAATTGTCATATATTATTCATAGTATGCATGTTAATGAAAAAAAAAATTGAATTAAATTGTCAAATTGAGATAAGAACAAAGGCATAATTAGAACTTCGTTCGAATTGATACCAACCTTGGGGGCCGCTATCCGGGTAATACGACGACGTAGGCTGGTTCTGTCGCTTCTTTTTCTTTTTAGTGCATGCGACGAAGAAGGCAACCAAAACGAGAAGCAGCAAAACTACCCCAACCGCAACTCCTGCTATGATACCCGTATTGGAGGAGCCCGAACCACCACCGCCCGATGGAGAGTCATTAGAGTTAGATTGCGGTGAGCTTTTTGGCGGGGACAGCGACCGCGGTGGAGGAGGCGGTGAAGCGTCATTAGGGGGAGAATGGGTTGGCGGTGGTGGTGGCGGCGGACGAAACTCACCGCTTCCTCCGTTATTATCAGAGGGCGGAGGAGGCGGCGGAGATGATTGCGAATCGGACGGTGGAGGCGGAGAGGAACCCGAATCTTGCGGTGGTGGTGGGGAAGATGAATTGCTAGGAGGTGGGGAGGCCGGAGGAGGAGACGAAGATGGTGGCGGTGATATTGGTGGCGGAGATGATGGTGGAGGTGATGATGGAGGCGGAGGAGACGATGGAGGAGGTGAAGATGAGGGAGGTGGAGATGAGGATGGAGGTGAAGGTGAAGGTGAAGGTGGCGAATCTGACGGAGATGGGGATGAAGAGGACATTTTCGGAGCTCCCGACCAAGATATTCACCGTCCTAAGGTGCCGGAAAAACTCCGATTCTCCTCCAAATGATGACCCCAAGAACCCCTATTAATCAACAAAACCTTACAATTTTTTATATATATATTAATTCATTTCCCATGCAATATATAAAAAGGAATATCAATGTTAGCAATGTAAAAAAAAAAAAAACAAAATCAATTATGATAATATAATGATGTTGGTTTGGAAGCGAAGGAAAAAGAAAAGAAAAGAGAGAAATGGTGGCGGCGGAGGTGGAGTACCTGAAGGAGAAGGGTGCGCAGGAGAGTGCTGAAATTAATTATTCAAAGGAAATTAGAAAGACGAGGTTGCATGGTGATAGTGGCATGAAGAAAACAAAGAAACCGTGTTCCCTACCTCAGACCACCTCCTACAAATCAGGGAATATTTTCTGTACAAACCTCAAACCTACTATTTTTAACCTCGTTTTTTTCCCTTTCTTGCCTATTTTTGACCTATGAGATAGAGATAGAGAGAGAGAGAGAAAAAAAACTTGTACCTTCTCCTTCAATTTACGAGGGGCTTTATTGTCTGACTGGTACGATTTAATGACGGCTTACGTATATTTACAATTTACGAGGGGCATTATGCTTAATTTCTCTTTATTATCCTCTATTTTAGCTATATTGCAAGCGTTCGTCTTTTTGAGACGAAAAACATTATTGAATGTTTGTATGCATTTTAATTCATACAATATATGACAAGCCTTCTGTTAAAAAATATGGCTTAATACAACTTCAGGTTGAGATTCAACCTTTGATCATTTGGGTGAAAAATCTTTCATCTTTTAAGTTGTAATTTTTTTCAAAAAATGACAACTTTAAATATATATATATACAATTATGATATAGTAACGATGCAATAAAAACTTTAAGATAAATATATTTTATTTTGCAAGACACATTATTTAAATAATGTCAACTAATTTATATGTATTTTATTTTTTTACATAATCCTAAGAAAAGTATAACAACTTGTCAAATTTGCATAAATTAACTGATAATTATTATAAAAAGTTAATTGCATTTTAAAATTAGGTTGATTACTTTTTTATATGACAATTAACGTGTATGACATAACTTGACATATAAAATATATTTTTTATAAAATTATTATGACATTCTTACTGTATCAAAATTATATATAATAAAAGACAGTAGGGAAGCAAATGAGTTTTCATTTTTTTTCATTGTCCATGTTTTTTTTTTTTGTCTTTTTGTGGATTCAGAGTTTTCTTTTTGGGTCGTAAAATGTAAAAACGACGTATTTCTATTTTTGATTAATTAATGGCTTATCCTGGATTTTGTTGCTGGAATTGGGGATTGCACAATTAAAATGATTCATTTAACCTTTTATGATTTACAATGTGAATTAGAACTGAAGGGTACGATAGTAAAATTACGCCACTCTGTCTCCCACTCTCTATTAGGGGTGGGCAAAACCGAACCAAACTGTTCAAACCGAACTAAACCGTTGCTTTTGGTTCGGTTTGGTTCGGTTTGTAGAAGATAATGGTTTGGTTTGGTTTACTATGTTAAAAAACCATCATTAATGGTTTGGTTTGCGGTTTGGATAATTTTTGGACCAGACCAAACCGCAAACCGCACTTAATATTATATACATTTATAATATTTTTTATTATTAATAATATATATAACTAATATATATTTTTAATTGTTAATTTTTAACTTGGATTGTAATACATTGTTTTAATTTAGATTTTGAATTGTAATATTTTTAATTTGAATTTAGTATTGTAGTATTAAAATTAGTTTAAATTTTGAACTACAAAATTAAATTTTAATCTTGCAGTTATTTTGGACTATAAAATTAAATGTCGCAGTCTAAACCGTTAAACCAAACCGGACCAAACCGTTTATGAATGGTTTGGTTTGGTTTGGTTTGAATGGTCTTAATGGTTTGGTTTAGTTTGTTGTTAAGCTAAACCGCCATCTATGGTTTGGTCTGAATTTTTATAAAAAAACAGACCAAACCAGACCGCGCCCACCCCTACTCTCCATGTCTTTCTTTCAGGAATCAAAAACCATTTTCATATCATTTACGCTTGCATCTCTCATTCTCATCGCCCACAGTGAGAAACAGAACCAACCGATTACAAGGTCATCCCATTTTTTTTCTTTTCTTTTTTGTATTTTGAGTTTTGAAATTTCAGATGGTATTTGTATTTTTGTTTTAAAGAGAAATGGGGTTTTTTTTTTTCCAGGGGTTTGATATTCTGTTTGGTTGGTGGAAAAAAACATAGGAAAAAAAAATTCAGCGAAGTAACGGCATATGAGTGTTTGGTGAGATTGGAGTGCTTGCTGAACATAATTAAAGCCCTAGGAATGAGCTCGTGCTTCTCTGGTGATGGCTTTACGGCCATATCATATTCACAAACTCTTTTTCTTCTTCATCAAAGAAGTGAAACAATTAAGATCTTTGTCTTCAAATTCTTTAACAAATTCTTCATTTTCCATTCCAAGACAGAGATATGGCTCAATTACGTTATCCTTTTTTGGGTCTCTCTATTTGCGGTTTATAGATAACAAATGGTTTGCTACAAGGAAGGCTTCACACCATGATCTATAAAGTTGATAAGCTACAAGGTGAAGGTGTTAGCCATTTCTTCTAAAAGGTGCTGGCCGTTTCACCACAATATGCTGGCCATCTCTCTATTTCGGTCTTATATTTTTGTTTGTCTATCTTATTGGATGGTTTCTCATATTTTTTTATGAACCTGGCACGTTATGTTTCAGTTGCTGTATTCAAATACATCAAATTTACTTTAATTTTATTTTATGTACAGATATAACTAAGTTGGGAAAATATTTTATTCGATACTTAAAAATATTCAAAGCTACGTTCTCGTCATCATTTTCAACTACATCATATATAATCAATGGAATCTGATATAAACGAATAATCTCGTATAAACGACTAGGCTTTAATTTTTTCTTCTTCTCACATACTAGTATGCATTATTTTGTTAACATATTTTTTTCTCCCCTGCTTAATTTTACATTCAATTATTTTTGATAAGTTTACTGTTTTTTTTTCTTTCTTAGTTATATAATCTCATTTCTCCCCTTCGATTTTAAATTTTCTTTCTTTTACATTAAACTACAAGAAATATATATGGTTTTTAGTTATATACTAATTTGTAAGTAAGCGCTTTATTGATTTCACTATATCACTTTTGGTGACAATTGTTAATTTATAGTTTAATTTATTATATNCACCAGCTTTCCAACGGTACCAAGAACTCTCCTTAACTCCACCGGAACAATGAGATATGGCCGGCCAAAGGTGGTGTCGCGACTGTTCAAACTGTTCACGAGCTCTCGGTTTTGTTGCGATTTCTGGCGATCCAGGTGGTTTCACGGCGAACCACCGGTGGGGAAAGGAAGAGGAGGTTGCTGGCTTCGATTTCCGGATGGTGGTTGGCCAAGTCCGGCCACCGTGTGGCGGCTACCGGCGTGCGAAAGTGGCTTGGCGAAGGGGTGGAGAGGGGAAGATCGGGTATGGCTGGGAAGTTTCCAGATTTTTAAGGATGCAGACAGGGACATTTTCGTCTTTTCTCACACTTAAATATCAGTTTTTGCCAAATTACCAAATTGCCCCTCACACTAAAATGACCATAACTTCCCGGTCTTAACTCCGAATCGAGCATGCTGCTAGTCTACGAACTCGTATCGACTAGCTCTACGCAACGGTACCAAAGTCAAAGCAAAAATATAACCACACAAAAAGTCAACTCCGAGCCCACTAAAAGTCAAACTGGTCAAACTTGAAAATTTTATTATTTTTCTCGAAACGGGATGTTACAGAAACGCCATGGATCGCCGGAATCGATGAAGAATCCGGAAGGGCCAACTCTCTTCCGGTCGCCAGATCCCGGCGATTTCCGGCAGCGAAACCGGTCCTTTCGCCCTATTTTGGACCCCCCGAAGCTGGTTCCGGTGTCCGTTTGTCGCGAAGCTCGCTCATATGGATGGTGCGAGTAAAGGGTGCTTGGCCGCGGCTTTCCGATCATTTTCCGGCCACCACCGGCGGCGGTTGGACGAGGTAAGTGCTCGGTTGCACCCTACTCTCTGCGAGCTTCGTTTCAATATATAATTTGTGTATTATAGTTGAGTATCAGAAATTATCCGAGTTTAAGCGGTATTATTAATAATTGTTAAATGGAAATTGTGATAATTGGTGATATAAGCAGGTGTGTACGTATAATTTGGTGATTGCTGATATGTCAGAATACAATATAGGATGTGGGTATGTGATCGGGTGTCGTGGTTAACAGTATTGGTTGCGAAACATATTATATAATTAAATTGCTTTGATGGCGAATTGCTCTATGGTATAAATATGTACGTGTGTCAATGGATTTGGGTGTTAGTCATTGTGTGGCTTGATTTATGAGGATTTGATCGTGTGAACTGTTCTGTGAAATATATACGTATGTATAGGATTATTGTGAAATAAGTAATTGCTGGTTGACTGTTTGAAAAATTGTACTTGAGAGTGTTGAGAGTGTTGTTTATCATATATGTGGTTTTGTGGGCTGTTTAGAAACTTGAATTGATTGTGTATGTGGATTTTGGTTGTGAATGATTGTATCGAATTGTTTGTGATTGTTGATATGAAAATTGTGGATGGTGGTGTGGAGGTGATGATGATGATGATGATGATGATGTTGGAGAGGGTACCCTCGATTATATGAAAGCCCGTAATGCCACGATTCCTAAAGACCAAGAATCGTGATGATTGTACCCCATTCCCGCCACGATGCCTTGGTGAGAAGGGTCGTGATGATTGGTTACCCATTACCCCATTCCCGCCACGATGCCTTGGTGAGAAGGGTCGTGATGATTGGTTACCCTGTTCTGTGATGTGAAATGATTAATGCATAATGTGTGGAATTTATATATTATTGTGTGGAATTTATATATTATTGTGTAGAATTTATATATGGTGTTATGGTTCTCTAGAATAAATGATTTTATGATTGAGAACTGCTTGGGCGAGGGATTATGCCGCCAAGTAGGGTGTTGCTAGCTTAGGCGAGGAATCATGCCGCCAAGCTGTAAGTAAAATTCTGTTAAATTGTTTGAGAAAGGCTAATAGTAATTGTATCAGATGCGGCATATTTAGCGTGAATATGTGATCGGAACTACAGGTAGCTTGATCCTTTGTAGAAAGGGTATGTAGGCAGCTCAGTTTTAGACTGAGTCCAGCTACACCGTACTTAGACAATATATTTGTTTAAGTGTTGGGTTGTGGACTGAAATGTGGTTTATTTGTGTGGGAAAGACGTGCTGGTAGAATAAATTTTGTATAGAAATGTTTTTCCCTGGAGGTTATGACTTTTAGCATTTTGGGGAGTGTTAGAAAACAGTCGAAATGCTATCGAAATTTCTAATAAAATTTCCGGCAGTAGAGAAATTCTTTTAGTCTGTTGGTTTCATCGGCTTTGGAATAGTAGTGTAATGGATTTTATCGACTGCTTGTGGCTTAGTGGCAATATTAGGTCACGCAGGCAGGACCCTGGTGGGATGGGTCCTGTCAGTAGTATGGTTTTTTTGCATTTTTATATAGTTAAACTGACACTTAGACATAATAAAAACTAACATTTTTATTTCATTTCCCTCCCTTGAGACAAAAAAAGCCACTATTTTCCTTTTTTCATTTTATGTTTGGTGCTGATTTTTAAAATTTTTTTATTTAATTTTTTTTTCTTTTCATCGTTTTGATAAATTTTTAATTACTTTGTAAAAGATTTTTATATATCCTGGTGATAAAGTAATGTTCAGGTGTTTTTAGAATTTAAAATCAGATGAGATAGAATTTAAAATGTAATTTTAGAAAAAGTACATCATTTTAATATGAGATTAACTTACTACAAATAACTATATATATATATAGTAATTCTATAACGAGGATATCTTTATTTTATTAAAATAAAGATTGTCACTAAAAGTATATTTTTAATAACAAATCTAAAAATATTGTCACTAAAAATAAACTATCAATGACAACATTTCATATTTGTCACTAAAAATATATTTTCAATGATAATCCATATTTAAAAATATATATATATATCCTTATTCTAGAATTTCCATATATATATATATATATATATATATATATATATACTCTTGCTTGCTTAGAAGTTAAAACAATGACAAACACAAATTCTTACAAATAGAAATGTAGTTTTGTTAATAACATATTATGTTGTTTAAAAAAATATATTTATATGTATATTCGTAGACTTGATGAGTGGATACAAACTTTTAAACTAGGAGTTGGATATTTTTTAGATATGAAATTTTTGTCTTTTAATTTGTAATAAAAAAGAAAATATGTGTATGTATATATATATTTTCATGTCTTTAATTAAGTTTGGTAAAAAAATTACATTTTTGGATTAATTGAAAAAATCAGTTAATAGGGCCAGGGGGGTGTGATTGCAAACTATGACTGTTACTAGTCATCTTCTCCTCAATTTCAATTTTCTTAACACAAAAAGTAAGTTAAAATCATTTAAAAATTCACATTTTACAAAGGTGAGGGTATTATGGTCTTTTTGTATGCCACGTAGGAGAGAAGTCTGTTTAAATGGATGGAAACCAAATGGAAGGGTAGTACATGTAATTTCTTATAACCTCAGGGATCGGATTGTAATTTAAGTATACTTCAAGGGGGTAGATGTAATATGCCCTAAAATAATTGTTAATTAGTTGCAATTAATTGTTGTTCAAAGAGATAAAATGGACAAATCATGGATAACAATGGATAGGAGAAGAGGTGCGTTTCATAAGGATTTTGAATTTTTTTTTAGAATTTACTAAGAAAAGTGCAAATAAATATAGTAAAATTCGATGTCTTTGCATGAAATGTAAAAATTTATTTTTTAGCACTATTCAAGAAGTCAAAGAACATGTATATTTTAAGCAGTTTGATACGAATTATCATAAGTTGATTTTGCATGGAGAAGAGTTGGAAAGTTATCATAGGGATTGTTAAAGAGTTAGTAGAATTAGTCAAAGCAACAACACTAAACATCAGTATATGGACATAAATACAGATAGAGATGTGGTGGGTAATAATATTGACATGGTGAATGATTTTCATGGATAATCTTGACGAATTTAAGAGCTTGTTGGAGGATGCAGAAACACCTTTGTATCCAGACTGTACGAACTTTACCAAACTATCTAGTTTAAATTTGAACAACTTGAATCGAAATATGGTCTTTCAAACAAAATTTTTTCTGAATTATTAAAGTTGTTGCAGGAAATGCTACCGAGCAATACTGTTTTGCTAGATTCTATGTACAATGTGAAAAAGACATTAACAGTTTTGGGCATGAATTATGAGAAGATACATTGTTCCTGCAACAATTGCATCATTTATAGAAAAGAGTATGCAGCGCAAGAAAGTTGTCCTAAATGTGAAACTTTGAGGTGGAAGGAAATTGAAGATGGAAGAAAATGTGTCAATGTCTCTAATAAAGTCATGTGGTATTTTCCGCCCATTCCATGGTTGAAGGGGAAGTTCAAAAATATAGAGATAGCTAAAAATTTGACTTTGCATGCAAATGAACGAATTGTTGCAGTTGGCAAGTGAAGTCATCTTGCTAATTATCCATCTTGGAAATATAAGACTTGGGATTGTAGCTGATAGAATTAATCCACATAAACATATGAGTTCCCAATACAGTTGTTAGCCCGTGCTTACAGTTACATATAATCTTTAACCATGATTGTGTATGAAGTGCAAGTTTATATTGTTTACAGTGTTGATTTATGAACCAAAACAATCTGGCAATGATATAGATGTTCATCTGTAGCCATTGATGAAAGATCTAAATCACTTGCGGGGTAAAGGGTTCCAAGCTTGGAGTGAGTATAAGCGAGAATTTTTCACATTGCAGACAATATTATTGTGGACTATAAATGACTTCCCATCATATAGTAATTTGTTTGGTCATGCCACTAAGTGATATTTTGCTTGTCCTATTTTTAGTGAGCATATTTGTGCTCAATGTTTGAAAAATGACTGAAAAATGAGTTATAGTGGACATAAGAGGTTTGTTCTGAGTGATCATCCTTTTCGAAAGGAAAAAAAGGTTTTCAATGTATTTCAATACTTTTGTCCAACTCCTTTACCTATGATGGGGGAAGAGATACTTAGAAAACTTGATTCCAAGTCATTTAAGGGTGGAAATAAGAGAAAAAAGAAAAAAACTACAAGTGATCGAGATTGCTGGAAAAAAAACTTATAGTTTTTTTCTTGAATAATGGTAGTCATTATATGTGAGATGACAGGACCCGACCCACTTGGATTCTGTCTGTACGACTTAATATTTCTATTAAGCTAATAAGCAGTTCTTCATTTTCACTAGATTACTACTAAATAACAAAATTTCACAAAAGGGAAAATTTCTCTACTGCCAGAAATTTTATTAAAAATTTAGGCAGCATCCCGTCTGTTTTTACAACACTTCCCAAGTACATACATTTGCAATTCCTGCAAGAAAAAAAAAACAATCCTGTACAACATTCAATCTACCAGCACACAGTTCCACACAGTACTATATCCTGATAATTAATTTAACATTCAAAATAAAATAAAATATAGACGTTATATTTCTCCGTAACTGGACTCGGTATGAAAACCGAGCTGCCTACATACCCTGTTTAAACAGGGATCAAGCTACCTGTAGTTCTTAAAGCATATTTACACCTAATATGCCACTTCTGATACAATTGCTATTCAGAAGTCAATTTGACAAACATAAATTTTAACCCGCTTCCAATCACGTCCATAAAATTTATTTTAAATCCGTAAACAAGGTATGCATTCAAACACATGTATGAATATGCATGTATTTACTCTAGAGAAAATAACAATTCCTAACCATTTTCAAGGATCATTAAATCATTAAAACATGAATCATGGCGAACATAATTTAATAATTCCCTTAAAATCGCAAATCAAAATGTAGTCTAATTAATATATTCCCAAAAACCACTAACAAAACATTAAATACATATTTATACAACGAATCGTAATTATCTGTCTATGATTCATTCCACATATTACATTTCCAAATTACCTCATCACAGAGCTAAAAGCCACATACAACACCCAAGGTACAAAACACAAAATTCAATATCCATTTCGATTCCATGTAAATACAGAATCCCATAACGGTTCTCAATAACCACAGAGTCTGATGCGGGCATCATAGATTCATATTCTAGCATTGGAGCAAAAGATGATGACATCATCTTACCTAGTAAACCAGTGATGCGTTCTCGAGTTAAAAAGATCAAAGAGGAAATGCTTGGACTTGTGAAAAGAATTATGGATGAAGATCGATTCAAGTTTCCAAATAACTTGAACACTTTTCCGAGGCCTAATGATCATTTAAGCATGATGTCCAAGCAAGGGATAAAGGTGGTAATGATGCTCGGGAGTTGCGGAGACGAAACGGCGTCATTTAAAAAAAAAACATCTTTTAATGGCATTTTTGTAATTTAGCTATTTTTGGATTATAATGGCAGTTTTGTAATTTTTGCTATTTTCGTTTTTAGGGTTAGTTTTTCAACCTTAGGATTACTTTCTTAATATTTAATGGTCTAGATTGATTCTTGATCTAACCCTAGTTCTTATATAAAAGGGATAAATTCCTTTGTGAGACAGATTTAAGTTTTTAATCAATTGAGAGAACTAATTTTCCTATTGCTCCCACGAGTGTTCTTGCAAGTTGAGGAATCAATTTCTTCTTCTTGTTGCATTAGGAGTTGAATTATCTTATCAAAGTAGAAATACTTTGTGGCGATTATTCTTCTCTTTCCCTAGCCTTCTAATCCACGTTTTTAGATACAAGTTATCTAAGGGTTTGTGATGCGGAACCCCAAGATTAAAGAATCTGAAACCCCAAACATACAAGAAATATTGATGTGGGCATCGAGCGCTCTTCTAGCATGGATGTTCGTGGTGAAGACATTGTGCTGCCAAGTGGACCAGTGACGCGTTCTCGAGCTAAGAAGATCAAAGCGGGAATGCTTGGACTTGGGAAGAGAATAATTGATGAAGATCGATTCAAGTATCCACATGATCCAAACACTTTTATGAGGCATAATGATGATTTAAGCATGATGTCCAAGCAAGGAATGAAGGTGGTAATGCTGCTCGGGAGTTGCAAAGAAGAAACGACATAATTTTAGCCACTTTCGGATTTCAATGGCAGTTTCGTAATTTACCTATTTTCGGATTATAATGGCAGTTTCGTAATTATTGCTATTTCCATATTATAATGGCAGTTTTGTAATTATTTCTATTTTCGGATTATTTTTATTTAGGGTTAGTTTTTAGCCTTAGGATTACTTTCCTAATTATTTTATGGTCTAGATTAATTCTTAACCTAACCCTAATATCTATATAAAGGGGGGGTTACTAGCTTGTATAAAAACTTTGATTATTGATTAAATAGAATCTATTCTTGTTTTTCAACAAGACTTGTGTGTTCCAAGTGAGGATAGTTCTTCTTCTACTTGTTGCATTTGGGAATTGATCTTTTTATCAAAGGTATTTACTTTGTGGCGAATTTCAATTTCATTCTTTGTCTTATAATTAGTGTTGCTAGATACGATTGTTATCTAGAGGTGCTATAGGGCGGGTTTTTACCTAGGGTTTGTTCCATATCATCTTGTGTGTTGGGATTACAGTTTCTTTAAGCTTGGGGTTCCGCATCATTTGGTATAAGAGCAAGGCCAAAATAAATTCCTATTTATCTTGTTCTTTGTTTTTCTTTTTAGAGTCTTTGATTAGTTTTTTAATTTCTGCGTTTTTTTTTTCTTTTGTTCTTCATTGTTTCGTGTTCTTCATTGTTCTTGGTGTTTTAGAGTAC